>SNQJ01S0016340.1:83699-100294 GCA_010110895.2 Picea sitchensis | reverse complement strand
CCAAACCTTTGTGCTACGGGTCTTTCTTCAAGGGTTGACATCAATGACAACCAACCTTAATCAACAGTATCAAGGAGGACGACATTCCTAAGACTGCCTTTAAGACGAGGTTTGGACATTACAAGTTTATTGTTTTATCGTTTGGACTGACGAATGATCTAGGGGTATTTATGAGTTTGATGAACAGGGTGTTTCACGAATACTTGGACAAGTTCGTCCAAGTATTCATTGAGGATATTTTGATTTACTCTCGAACGATGGAGGAGAATGATGAGCACTTGCACTTGGTACTACAGTGTCTACGAGAGAACAAGTTGTATGGGAAATTGTCTAATTGCTCGTTTTATCAATCGAAGATTCACTACTTAGGGCATGTCATCTCCGACGAATGTATCATTGTGGATCCAGAAAAGATCGAGGCTATTATGGAATTTCCTATGCCGACGAATGTCACCGAGGTGAGTAGCTTCATGGCTTTAGTGGGATACTATCGACGGTTGGTCGAAGGTTTTTCAAAGATAGCAAATCCGATCACGTAATTGCAGAAGAAGAACAAGAAGTTTGTTTGGACCGAGAAATGCACAGAGGCATTTCAGAGGCTCAAGGAGTTGTTGACGACAGCACTGATACTAAAGGTCCCTAACATGGACACAGACTTCTTGGTATGCACTGATGCATCCAAGGAAGGATTAGGTGGAGTCTTGATGCAATATGGTCGAGTGATCGCTTACATCTCGAGAAAGTTGAGAAGGCATGAGGAGAACTATGCAACGCACAATTTCGAGTTGTTAGCCATTGTTTATTCCTTGAGAGTTTGGAGACACTACCTTATTGGATAGAAATTCGAACTAAAAATGAACCACTGTGGACTACAACACATCTTTACATGAAGCAACTTGAACGTGTGACAATGGCGTTGGTCATAATTGCTTAGCGAGTACGATTTCAATATTATTTACATAAAAGGAACAATGAATAGAGTGGTTGATGCGTTGAGTCAAAGACCATGAATATTTTTGGTCATGCCTCTTCAGACGAATCTACATGAAAATATTCTAACTTTACAGCGCGATGATGAATTGTACAAGGAGGTCAAGGATCTTATTGGACAAAACACAATGATGGTACCAAAATTTGAGGGATTTACTATGGACAACAACGGATTATTAAGATTTAAAAATTGATTTTACGTACTGCCCAACGATGAGTTGAGGAGTTTGATCCTAAACGAGGATCATAGAGCAGTGTACATGGCTCATCCCGGAGTCACAAAGATGAGGGCAGAACTTAAACCCCTATTCTTTTGGAAGGGAATGAAGGAAGACATAGCCAACTACGTGGAACGATGTCTAGAATGTCAGTAGGTGAAGGCTGAACATAGACATCTGGTAGGATTACTACAACCACACGATATTCTGGAATCGAAATGGGAGGTCATTTCGATGGATTTCATTGTTGGATTTCCACTGACGATAAGGAGACATGACTCGATTTTTGTGGTAGTCGACACTCTGACAAAGTTGGCTCATTTTATCCCTGTGCGTATGACATATCAGAAACCTAACATAGCTATAGTTTTCATCAGTGATATTGTGAGGCCGCATGGCGTACCTAAGAGGATTATATCTGATAGAGGATCAGTGTTTACAAGACGATTTTGGACTAGTTTCCAAGAGGCCTTGGCAACCCAACTTAACTTTGGTATCACGTATCACCCGGAGACAAACGGGTAGACCGAAAGAACAAACCAAATCTTCGAGGACATGTTGTGTATGTACATGATGGACCAACAAAAGTGTTGAAAATAATTCTTTCCACTGGTATAGTTTGCATATAACAACAGTTATCAAAGCCCCATTAAGATGGTGCCTTTCGAGTTTCTTTACGGGCGACAGTGTCAGATGCCTTTGAGTTGGGATCAGCTTGAGGATAGGGTTCTGGTGGGACCTGAAGCGATCCAGGAAATTGAATACCAAATGAAAACTATAAGACAAAGTATCAAGGAAGAACAGTATCGATAGAAGAGTTATGTCAATGCAAATCGTGTCAATCGTAGTTATGAAGTTGGGGATCGAGTCTTCTTACGGGTGAAACCACATAAGAGTTCAATCAAGTTTGGAAAGGGTGCTAAACTCTCTCCTAGGATAGTGGGAACCTTTGAGATTGTGGAAAATAAGGAGTCTGTGTCCTATCAACTAGCCTTGCCAGATTCTTTGAGGCGTATGCACAATGTTTTTCACGTATCTATTTTGAGACATTATGTTAGTGATCCTACACATATTATTGACTTGAGTTCCTTGTAGGTATCGGATGAGGGTTCTCTTACGGTGGAGCCAATTTGCATCCTGGACCATCACATTTGATAGCTACGGCGTCAAATAGTAATCAGGTCAAGGTCCAGTGGGACAACTATAGTCTACACTCGACGACCTGGGAGGATGCATATGATATGCATCAGCAGTTCCCATTTTTGTTTGATAGTTAGACATATGATACTGTGATAAACTTTATTTCGCCACTTACATACTGTGAAACTTTGGGACGAAGTTTAAACCAAGAGGGGGTGCATGTAACATCCCACTCTTGCGTGCACTGAACAGACTTATTCTTTGAGGACACTTGCATGCAAGTGATTAGGATTGTTATAGTATTGGTTGTTTTGATTATGATTATGAGACATTGTGGATTTGATGTTATGTTATTTTTGTTGTATTTACATCGATAGGGGATATTGACTGGGTTCTCCTGAGTGTGCAGGACTCTGGATGTTGAGGATGTTGAGGCATTGATGAAACTCTATGGACTCCAGATCGAGTCAGGCAGTGGATTGTTAGGGTTTGAATGTTGTTGATGTGACATATGTACATACGATTAGATGTTATGATGTTGATTATTATTGTTGACATGATTCRTTGATGGATGCACACTGATGATATATTTCCAACTAGAGTCACATTTGGAGTAGAGGGGTCACACACAAAAACCAGAGACTCGGACTATAGGTTAACTATTACATAGTTCGAGAGACCTGCAATTCCATGAGGTAATACTATGATAGTAACTCGCGATGATTCTAAAGGGCGTGCAATAAGGCAAGTTCCTTATTCCTTAGAGGCCCTTAGTCTCCCACAAGATCACCTGACGGAGTGTTGACTCCAGGGGTTTGGCATCTACCAAATTTAGTCAAGAGGCGAGTGGCACCCTTGGAGCACATAGAGGGTCTTGAAGGGCACGTCGTGCAAATAAAATGGAAAGAATCGAGTGGCACCCTTGGAGCATGTAGTGCATCCTGAAGGGCACATTGCGATTTTAACTGGTAAGCGAACAAACCTAGTTCCTAGAAAACTATGCCTCCTTAGGACTTGGTCGGCCTTAAAATGAATGATGTGATGAGTAAGTTTAATAAAAAAAATTCCCTTAATAATCATCGCCAAGCCTAGTGAATTTAAAACCTAGGTCTAAGTAGCACCTTTGGTAAAAAAAATAAAATTTAGACATATAACAAGAAGGGGGTAAAGAAATTCAAACTTTAATTATTAAAGTAAAAAACAAAAATTATAATGAAGGATTAAATTTAGTAAAAGGGTAAATGGTTGTTTTTCTACACTTGATAAATCTGATATTTAGTTAAAAATAAAAAGGGGGAAACTTAAAGAAAAAGGGAAACTGAAAGAAAAGAGGAAACTTAAGGAAAAAGGGGAATGTCTAACTTAGTAAGGTATCTAGCCTTTGGAACTTTATATTTATGAAATCAACTAGGAATTAAGTAAGGCATAATTCATTTAATAATTGTAAGGGAATAATGGGACATCGAGGAGTGTTTTTAGGAACGCTTTTAGGTGGGTGAGGGAAATAGGAAAATTTAATTAATTAATAAGTTGATTTTCTGGTGTAACTAGGGGATCGGGTGACATGTGTACGGGGGAGGTTTTTCCTAATTAAATAAATGAAAAAGGAATATAATGAGGGTTTGGGAAACTAATGACTAATAAACTCTATAAAACGGATGGCAGAGGAAGAGTATGGATCATATTTGGCTTGCGTAATGTTATGCTGCCGAAATTTATCTTGACTGAGTTTTCACTTGTGGGAGTTGGGATACCCAGCTCTGGTAATGAGTAGTAGCTCAACCTTGCGAGGTGAGTTGGGTGCTAGCATTCTTTGGTATTGTGTGCGTGGCCCCTTTGTGGCTCGAGGGGCTCAGGGGGAAGAAGAGTACCCCTAGAATTGGTTGAGAGGTACCGATGAGGTCTCATCAATTGAGAAGTGGGATCTGGATGGAGTGAACGCATCGGAGGACCTCTTCACCTCATCGTCGTCATTAAAGGTATGCCTGTTAAAGTTGTTAATTGCAATAAAATTTAATTTACACTTGTTTATTTTACTGTATTCGGATGGCAATTTCATTGCCATGATCTTTCCTTGCACATGTATTTCTACGATGATTGTAGTAGATTATTTGTCGTAAAATCATAATTTGTAATGGTAATCTGACAGAAGAAAAATAAAACTATTTGTACATACATAACCACATTGGAAGAACTATTGCATAGGATAGAATTGGTTTTCTTCGAATTTTGGTAAGAATGTAGGTCTCCTTAGGGATTCCTTGAGAATTTTGTTTTCGGTGGAAACTCCTTGTCACTTGAAATGTAGATAGATTGATTGTATATGTATTGTTCTCTAATACTCTGCAAATATAATAAAAATATGTTATCAAATGTATTCTACATGTGGCTTGAAACATAAAAGATTGGTTGTATATGTATTTCTTTCTAATTCTCTTCAGCTATAATAAAAATATGTTATCAATGTAATCTACTTGTCGCTTGAATCATCCTATAAGAAACCTTGCTATCCACAGTATATTTTATTTCTGAGTTATTCTTTAATTGCATGTGGCCAGAATGAGCCCCAGACTCAAAACCTTGCCTGCACTTTTGTATTTCCTGCCTACGTTTTCTTTATCCCTTGAAATGTAATTTAAGTTTTTATGTAATGTCTTCAACTCCTGGCCTTGCATTTTGTCTTTTTAGTCCTTTGTTTTCTTTAAAAATTAAACGGTGACCCCTAACAGGAGGTCATAGCAAGGTCCCATCTCCTAGCCGCTATCATATGGCTTATATGATTAACACCCGATGAGGATACTAGCCACCACAACTTGCTAAAAACTACAGGAAAGATGCTCATATATCTGTGTTGTTTCATTATTTATTTATTTATCATGAAGAAGATTTGGATGCAACCTTTGTTAGAAATGTTTGTATGAAAAATTGTTGATGTATGTAGTAACTGGCTTCCAGATGAAGAACAATGGCATTATGGTATTTTTTTAAGGTTGATATTGACAAAGAATTGTTTTTGAACGCTCACGCTCATTGCTTTATATATTCAAATTATATTTAAATCAACAATTATACAAAAATTTATTTAATAGGGATACAACAAACACAACAAGAATATCCAACAATTTACTACAAGAATAAAAATAATTGAGAAACATTTTCCCTACAGTAAAACTATTTAGGTTACTGCAAAAAAAAAATAGAATTATACAAATTCCATTGCGGGGACTCAAACCCAGGTCGCTCTGGTGAGAGTCGACTAGTCAGACTACTACGGAGCCAAAAATGAAGTAAATGTTGATGAAAATCTTCTGGTGGGTTGACTAAATCCTTCTTTTACCATCCTAAGCACGTCCAGAATTGAGCAGCACGATTTTCTAAGCATGACAGTGGTCGCGTCCTATGGGGTGAATATCGGTTACTAACAATTGGATTTTTATTAATTCTTTTCAACAATTTAAACAACAGTAAGTGTGTTCTTCATTCTTGTGATGATGTGTATTTTAGGGCATTTTTTTCCAGTGTTGTGCGTTTAAAGTTTCCTTTCTGTTCCGACTTGAATTGGAGCACCCGGAGCCTCAGATGGCGTTCATGCTCAGTATTATCCAATCTATGGTAGATTTTTGGTATTGTGTTTACTTTACTCAATATGATGGGCTATACTAGGGTTTTAGTGGAAAATGGACGGAACAGTGGGTTAAATACACAAAGCCTCTCAACAAAGAGTTACCTGTCTCCAATTATCTTAGTTTTAATCTGGAAAAAGTTTGATCAATAGATATTAGAGTATTTTCATCTTGAAAGTATTGACGCCAAAAGCTACCACGAGAGCTGGATCTAGCATTGAGAGCTAGAGTTGAAGCCAAGAGCTGGCAGTAGTTATGTAAATTATAATTTTTTTGTTTTATTTAATTATTGAGCGGTTAAGAGCTAGAAGTATTTATGTAATTTAGAAATGTTTTGTTGTATTTAATTATTGAGTGGTTAAGAGCTGGCAGCATTTCTATAATTTAGAAATGTTTTGTTTTTGGCAGTTGGATTCATGACGGGGAATCTATTACGATGATTATCCCCTTTTAATTGTTTAATTAATTCCACCACAGTTAATCGTTTAATCATGACTAATGTTGATATACCTCTTTATTAGTGATTTGTTTTACAATAGTTTAACAAGGAATCAAGTAAGGTCTTGTGAGTTCACTAATGTTGTCATTGGAACCCTTATCAGATAGATTGTAATTATGATTTATTAGTTGCATTATTCTTTAAATGATGTAAGCAGTTGTAATTGAATGGAAGGTAAATGTTTTCTTGATGATGGATAGGTGCCTTTACTTTAATATGGTGACTGGTTACTTATGATCTGAAGTAGTCCTTATGACTGCCTTGTAGGAAAACAAGCAATCTATTAGGTAGTTGCACAATTTAAATGTTGAATGTTGTCACCTTGCATCTTGTTGACTTGTTGATTGGGTGCATGGGTATAGTCTTTGTGTATTATTGATAGTCAATTTGGTCTCCTAGCACATTGGATTTTGCTTGGGTTGAAGGTCTGGATATGTTATGTTGCGCCTTGGTTATTGTCACGAATATCACCATGTGGCAGCATGATTCCTGATGAGGGGATCATTGCGTGCACTGATTGATAGATGCAAATGATAACCTGGAAAGATTCTTTTGCTTCCCAATGTGGGCGTAATCTTCATTGTAATTGATGTTTGTACTTGGTTCTGTAATGACTTAATGTGATTGGTTTTTGTTCACAGTAGAGGTTCTAGTTACTGGTCGTTGAAGCCATTGTGTCGGGATTGATTGATGTTCTCTTTTAGCTTAGTAGGTATGATCTTTCATACGACGGGAGGGATGTAGACATATCCTTGTTCCTCATAACAGCCGCCAGCCTTGAGACATTAAATGGTCAAAATCGATGGGAACCTGGGCTTGAGCTTTGCTTATGTTTCTTGGAGGTCCTAACCTTGCAAGGTAGGATGGGTGAGTAGTTGTTTTATTTCTTCGCCTGATTGATTGTAGTATGTTTCATCCAGCTGCCTGATGTGCTAGTATGCTAGGTCGTTATGTTGTATGTTTCCTGATTTTTGTGCATTGTGTTCGTCGTCAAGTTGTGTTGATTAATGGTTGTCGTTGTTACTTTCCTACTTTAGAAAAAAAAATGCACTTGTTATGTGTCGCATGTAGTCGTAAAGATAGGGTTCGTTACAATATTCTATACAATTTTTGGTGATACTTCTCAAAAGACCCTCACCAATCCCATAAACATATTGAGATAAGTCAATGATAGCACCTTGGTGGGGTCTTAAGTGGTCCCATAGCCCATACTTGCAACATGGAAAACAACAAGGACCTACAAACTAAGTATCAAAATATTTCATAATCAATTTCTAAGCTTGAAGAAAAGATTGATCAACAGGGTATTGAACTTATCTCCAATATTACCCACCATATTACCCAACAGATCGCAAAAAAAATGGACCAATAGACTATTACTCTCAAAGAATGGTTAGGAGCTAATGGCATCCAGAAAGGACAAGCGAGCAGAAAACCACATGGATCCTTTATCAACGCAATACGAGGATGAAGGATCCTTCTTTGCCTTATTCTTACATGTTCCTAAATGGTTAGAGGAAGCTCATTAAGAATGGTTGGAAAATGACACTCTAGTTCAACTCACCCAAAGGTTCCAGGAAGATCCCAACCCTCCTAAATTTTATACATGCAAGGAATATATATAGAAGTATAAAGGGTGCATTTTTCTAGTAAAAATGTCTACCTTGAAAGAACACATCTTAGAGGAGTTGCATTCATCACCTACAGGGGGTCACTCTGGCTTTCATAAAACTCATGAACAAGTTAATTACTCCTTTTGGAAATGCATGAAAAAATACATCTAGGATTAATTTGTAGTGGTATGTGACACATGTCAAAGAAAAAAGGGTGATATGGTGAAGACACATGGGGCATTACAACACTATCGATTCCAATAAATGTTTAGAATGATATCTCTATGGATTTCACAATGGATCTTCCAAAATTTGATAACAAATTATTGGTCATGATGGTAGTCAACCTCCTTTCCAAACATGCTCATTTCTGTGTTTTATCACACCCATTTACACTTTCTCTATGGCCCAACTCTTCATGGATTAGATTTTTAAGTTACATGGCATGCCTACTTCCATTGTGCTAGATTGAGATCCCACATTCACCATCAAACTGTGGAATGAGTTGTTTAAACTTCAAGGTACCTAGTTGAAAATGAGCAATGTGTATCATACCCAAGCCGATGGTCAAATAGAATTGGTAAACATGTGTTTAGAAACCTATTTGAGACACTTTGCTTCAGAAAATTAGCACCAATGGGCACAGTGGATACCACTTGTAGAATGGTGTTACAATATCATTTATCATGGAGCTACTAAAATGAATCCATATGAAACTATATATGGCTAAAAACCTCTATTAATGGCTTCCTATTTACCAAGAAACTACACAGTTCATGTAGTAGATAGCACACTTCACACTAGAGAAACCATTCTCCACACACTTAATGTCATTTTAGTTATGTCTCAAAATATAATGAAGCAACAAGTTGACTAGCATCGCTCCAAGCATTCTTTTGTAGAAGGGGAATAAGTGTTTCTTTGATTCAACCCTGTAAACAAACCTCTCTCTAAAATAAAATCCATTAGAAGCTAACACCAAGGTTCAATGGACCTTATATGATCATCCAATGCATTAGACAAGTCGCTTACAAATTGGCTCTGCCATCCCACTCAAAGATTCATCCATTCTTCTGTGTGCCATGTATGAAGAATGTAGTGGGATCAAATTGCAACTTACAAACTAATCTACTATAACTTGATGAAGAAGGGTCCATTACGGTCCATCTTGAAGTATTGTTCCAGTGAAAAGATATGCAACTAGAATATGCCACTTGGGAACCAACAACGATTAAGCTAATCTACTATAACTTGATGAAGAAGGGTCCATTACGGTCCATCTTGAAGTATTGTTCCAGTGAAAAGATATGCAACTAGAATATGCCACTTGGGAACTAACAATCCATTAAGCAACAATTTCCCCACCTCCAAGCTTGAGGAAATGTTACTTTTAAAGTGGGAGGGCACCTTAGGGTCCTACCCTAATCTAATTCCACTCTTTGTGGGTTACTTAGGAGTTAGTCGGGCTAATGCACGCTAAACCATTGTTATCCACATTTTTGGTTATCTAGATGACATGATAATGACATGGTGATGGATGATCTGACTCTTCATACATCATTTTCATGAAGAAAGTTACACTTATCAGCTTCTCAAAATCACACTTTTGGAGATAGTACTTGTGTCAAGATATATATTGTCTTTAAGTGGAAATACTTGATTTTCGAAGCTGTATCTCGGCCTGATCATGTAATTTCCGGACTGTGTTAATGGTTAGGGTGTGGAAATGTTTCTTAAGAGAGAAAACGGATGAGTTCTCGGTCCTTCTAGAAGGAATCTTCTAGAAGGGGAAGTTGAGTTCGAATGGTTGGAAAATTAATGAATCTCCATATATCTGGGATTACATTCTATCCAAGCAACTAAACAATCTTTCCCTATATATTGAAGAGATGATTCATGGAAAGGGTTAACAACAACAAGAAGAAGAACAAGTAGCAAATTAGCAAGAGTAAGATATTTAAAGAATTGGTGAACTATTGTATGGAGAATTGATGTCAAGAAGCAAATAGAGACAACCACAAGGTTATCACAAGTAGTGGAAATTCTCATGCATGATGAGCAAATGTGTGTGTGTCAAAGCTAGAAGTCGCTGAAAGGAGATCTACTGCACATCAAGGCTCAGGTTGTATTGTTTTCTTTCAGCTAATATAATATATGAATATGTCTTCCATACACGATGATACTACTATTACATGATTCCCTTGATCACATGTATATAGTCTAGAGTTTTGAATATATTAATCTCTTTGTTGTGATTGGTTTGTGTTGTTAGGATTGGATCTAATGCAAGAGCATCGTAGTAGAGAAAGGATCAACAGAGATAAGGAGAGCTTTCATAAAGTGTTACATCTTCCTTTTTCTTGTCCATTCAATACTTTAGAACTAGAGAAAGAGTAGTATTCTCTCACGTCTTGTTCCAGATCCAGCTGGATTCATGGATTGGTCTGTCCTCATGACTACTCTAATTTATCCTTGAACAACCATATTCTTTGAAAAAGGCTCATTAGATAGTAGTGGATATGTATTTAGTGTAAAATGGCCCAAATTAGGTAGTTGGTACTCATTAAAGAGCGGACCACAAGTAGTTAAGGTTTTCTATTGATAATAATACATTCAAAGAGTGAGGAGGCTATGGAATGTTTTGTCATATATATGTATTTGAACTAACATGGTTACTAACTTAACGAACTCTACAGAGTTCTCTATTTTGGGAATCCACTTTTTTACCTCACTTTTTAAAAATGGTGCTACCGGGTAGCACCTCCCCACAAAATTGAGCATCAAGCCTTCAAAGACATTTTTTAAACTAATCAACAATATCATATATCCTAAATTCATTATTCTCAACAGACATATTATCATCTTCTTCGATGTCATTTTGTGCTTCATTGTGTCATTTGTTCTTCCATTGGTTCTTGATATCTACAAGTTCTCCAAGTGATCATTTCCAATCATTCCTCCTAATGGTACTTGAGGTCCTTTGACAATTTTTCCACCTTTTATTCACTAAAAACTCCTTTCCTCAAGACAACTTCTTACATTTCATCATCTGGAAGAGCTAGAATAGCATTAATTCTTTGTTGAATAAAACAACATTGCATTGGGTCACTTTCAACGGCTATGAAATTCCTTCCTTTCTGTAGCTAACACACTAATGTTGTACCTAATCATCAAATACAAAATAAATAATGTTAGATACTGTAAAAAGACATAAAATAAAAATACCCAAGATTGCAAAGCGATTTCAAACATTATATCATAATTCTTACCTAAACTTGAGAACAAATCCAAACCCAATCTCCTTCATTTGAAAATCGTCTATAAGATATTTAATTAATTTGTAGTTTTGGATAAATGTTAACCATCTCCTTTCAAATATTTTCCTCATATGTTAGCTTCTAACCACAAATATTGTATACCAATATACTACTAGGATGGAGAGACTCCTAGTAGTTTATTTGTATACAATGTTGTGGTTAGAATTATAAGAATCATCTTTGTCCAAAGTTGCAAGATGTATAATTTCAAAATCACATTTAAATGATTATTTCTTGGAGCTCAATATTTGTTCTATGCCCAACATAAATAAGTGGTACCACCCCTTTGTGAATTAATAAACACTTTCTAATATTAATAGTTAAACATACACTTTCAATATCTTACCAAATAAACTGCATCCTTGTATTGTCTTTCCCCTTGAAGCTTGATTGTACTAACTTGTTGTGTGTCCTAATGAAAATACTAGAAATTTACGATGGGTTATTAATACTGATGTCAACCCTGAAGAAAGACCAGAGTAATGTTAGTTTGGGTAATGGACCCAATATTGTTTGATGTAAATATGACTCATTATTTTTTTTGTCATTGTTGATAAGAAGTAAATATGGATGAACTCAAAGTGGCCTTCTTATGGTGAAATCCCCACGGAAAGACGCTTTAGGAGTAAGAGAACCCAATGCTTAATTGTCAATAATAAGATGAAGTAAAGTGAATTTGTCAAAAATATCCTAGATGGATAGTGTTTGTCATGTCACTGTGGTATGTGGATTCTATCACATAATTCCTCACTGCTAGAGAGTTATGGCCATGAGAAGTTGGAGACCCTGAGTTTGGGTAATGGACCGCTTGGTTTTATGGGTACCGATATGAGTTATGATATATTTTCAATTAATACTATTCCTATATATGGATATTACATGTCATTCCATTTTGGTGGTATGTATAACATCACATAATTCCTCACGTTTGAGAGTTATGGCTCTACGGTTACGGACCCTCATATGTCATCGAGAAGCCCCAAAAGGTCAAAGTAATCAAAGTGGTTTAAGAGATTTTAAAAGGTAAATAATAAAGAAGTGATGAGTGTATTATAACTAAAGTGAATACAAAAATAAATTATTTCAATAATAAATTTAATGGAGAAATTATAAGTGGACCCAACCCTAAAATAAGGGGAAAGTGGGCCATGACCTAGAAGATGTTTTAAGGAAGCCATTTCAGAGTATAAATAAGAGGTGCGCCTTGCCTCTCATTTGAATCCCACTTGAGAATATTGAATAAATATATGTGTCCAGGTAACTCAAGGATATATAAACCGGAATTTGGAGGAAGGTGAAGAAAGAAGGCCGAAATGCAAGGAAGGATAAATTATTTTGATGGTGTTTTCTAAGGTATGTTATTTATGTGTCATCTCACCATTTTCGCTATAAATTTTTTATATAATGATTCAGATGTGAAATTGCTATAAGTGAGATAAAATATCCAAGTATCTTTGGCAAAAATTCAACTCAGGGTCGTTTTATTTTGGGAGTTACACTGCGGGGAAAATAGGGTTCAGGGTCACCCTTAAACTAGTCAAAATCAATTGTTTTGGGGTAAAACGTCATAACTTCTTCATAACAGACCTTAAATTCAGTGAGACCAAATGTGTTGGTTAGGTATTATTATTTATATTATTTTTAACAGTTTTAGATCAATTCATCAAATATTGTGTGGGCACACTCTACAAGGTCTCTCTCTCTAGAATAGTTTCTAATTCAAAGCAAGGTATGTCATTTGCTATAACTCATTTTCTCGAGAGGTTTCAAGTAGTGACAATTTGGAGGAATTTCATAAACACACTAAAAGAAAAATTGGGTATCATTTTCATATCTTTATACATTACAGGTTCAAAGTTATTATTACTTCAAGTTAGGGTTGTTGACTAATCCAAAACTAGGCATGTAGACCAAAAAGTTTGATGAAAATGCTAGTCTCTTGTTTTTAAAGTTAAGGAAGGTTTGCAGGAATGTGACTGCTATACAGATCCAGATCTATTATAGAGATACAAATCATATTTAGATGGTGAAATTGATGAGGGCTTTTGCTGTGGTACATGTCGAAAGTATATGGTTGAGAGATAAGTAGTTGATGAGTCAAAGGCCACATGAGGTGTATAGTTGATGATGTTAAAGGGTACATATTGATGATTCAAAAGCTGATGAGCAGTTGAAACATGACAGTACATGCCACTTGGTACATGGTTGGACACCCTGTTTATGGCGCGTGCTGATTACGTGTTGGTGCATGTTTGATGCACTAGTTTATGGTATACGTTGATTATAGGTTGGTGCATGGTTGATGCACTTGTTTATGGTACGGTGCTGATACAAAAGCTGAGGTACGTTGATGCATGGTTCGTGATTTATTGGTACAGTTTACGCTGGTATATCTCACGCGATAGTGTGACAAAGGGTTCCACGCCCTACTTCTACTCGTGGTGGCAGTGGACGGGCACGATAGGTGGTTGGTAGCCACTCTCCGTTGCAGTCGGCGAACATAGGGGTTGTAGCCCTTCCTCGCTGTGTTTATAAATTGGGAGTTGGAGCTTCCTTAGGTTGTAGCCCCAGAAACTAGGGTTGCTCTCCTTCTAGTTGCAACCTGGAAAAATAAAGGAAGTTGGTGCTTCCAATGAATGTAATTCTTCAAGACATATAAGAAAAGCATTCCGTAGTTTTCTCCTCGCATTTGGGTTCTCCTGAAAAACATTGTTGTATTGTGTATGTATGATTGTTCATTGTTCATCGCTATTTTCTCTGCAGCTATTGGATGATAATGCGCCATTGATATAACACTTGGATTATTATGGTTAAAAAAGGGATTAAATTGCTCTATTACTAATTCACCCCTCTCAAGAATCCAACAATTGGTAATGGTTAAAGTTCCTTCTCAGAAATAGTTTAACCATCGAAGGAGATCGCTGATTATTCGAATGGAGCGTACCAATGTTTAATTGTCATAATGGTTTTGAAGTGATATGTGGAGCGTAAGGACGAAAGTATTTTTATAGGCACAAGGACATTATATTTTCTATCAGTTGTTAGGAAGATATGATATTCAAAAAGGGAAAAGATTGAAGCTAAGAAGGAATTGAAGAAGAATAAAAAATAGCAATGGATTTCATCTCAGCAAAACGACAATTAAACCGTAAGAGAAAATGCTGGGTAAATGTTCATCAGCCAAAAGAACTTTGGGATAGGTTACGACATGTATTCTTCACCCATCAGATTCAAAATGCCAAAGAAGATGCGCATACGTAACAAGAAGAAAGATGCTCATCATGTAAGAAGGATTCTAAGAGGGGAAGAATATGTTGAAGCAAAGTTGATTACAAAGAAAAATTGATCAATGCAATTGTAAATATCTAAGGAAAGAAAGAGAAGAAAACAAGTCATCCAAGAAAGAATTGATGAAGCAAAGAAAAGTGTTCAAGGTTCCAAAAGGATCAGCGTGTCATCAAGAATTTAAGAGCTCAACTAGAAGAGGCCAAAGAATTGAAGAAAACTCTAGAATATCAAAAGAAAAATTGATTAGAATCCAATATAGAAGCACAAAAGGAAGACACGTAAAAGAGAGAAAAGACATTGATGGATCATCTCTGCTGAAAGAACCACGACTTAAAACAAACTCTGAGGAAAAGTTTATCAAGGAAGAGAGAAGATTGAAGAAATAATTGCATTGAAACCCCAACTTGAAGCAGCTAAAAGAGAATAGAAGAGGTCAAGAAGTCTAAGATAATGAAGAAAGCAGAAGCAAAGAGTTGAGAATATTGAAGAAGAAGTTGTCACACTAAGATTCAAAGTCCTCAAGATCAACAAGAAATTTGAAGAGAGATAGAAACATCCACATCAGCCAGAGAATGAAGAGAAGCACTCACGCTAAGTTAGAAAAGAAGAATGAAGAAAATAGAAAGAGTTATGCTAAAGTACTCAGTCGAAGAAATCATGGTCAACCATAATTTAAGAAAGCTATTGAAGATACATCCTCAAGGAGACCATCCATGTTCAAGACAAGCAGCTTCAATCATGATCATGATCAATCAAAGAAAAATTCAAAAGGACTACCACAAAGAAGATCATTCACCCTGCATGAAAATTTATTTTATGGTCATTGGTTTCTATTGTACTAACTCGACATAAGGTTGGAGATTGCGTGGATTATAAAGAAATGTTCGTTGCACTACGCCTATGTGTCCGCCGATAACATTGAGTGTTACAAATGTCATAACTATGGACACATAGCCGCGAATTGTAGAAGCATGATCGATACTTCCATGAAAGAGAATATTATATCGACATAAGAAAGTATGGATAAGAAACAAGAAGAAATCGTAGATGAACAAAGACCAGGTACCGAGATCGCAAGATTGACAATAAACAGATGAAGAAAATTCTACGTAGAAAAGGAAAGATGTCAAATGCAAGTAAAGGTTTGGAAAATAACCGAAGAAAGGAAGGACATGTAAACAAGGAATAGGTTCAAGAGATTGTACTCTTCTCGCATATCAGAGAAATATGAATCCACGATAGAAAGAAAGAAGTCGAGCCGGTAGAGAGAGAAATGAATCTAATTAATGAAGATGATGATGAATACACATCGGTGACTTTAATTGTTCCAGCCATCCCGCATAGAGACTCCCAAGTAATATGAATATTAGACAAGTTGATTCTATTCAATAGTTGTGACAGACCAAAGAACCATCCTTCAAGCAACTTGCAAAGTTTGAAAAGACATATTCAGAGAAATCAGTTAGCAGAAGTACAGTTTGATAGTATAATGATAAATGGGTTAGCATTATGGACAGCTGTGCAAGTAGAGTCTTGGACAGTATGGACAGATATGGATATATATATGATAGTCGACGAGAGGATGGGTTCATAGATTGGTTTAGAGAGTGGTTCAAAGACAAAGGAACAATATCGTAATCGCTGATAATTACACAGGAAATGGCTCAAACAATGCTAATGGATTACAAATTGACAGATGTATTTTGGACACAGGCAGTGCATACCATAGTTCACATTAAAAACAGATTAATGCTCAGAAAAAACACTGATAAAACTCCCTATGAGCTATGGAAAGGAAGACCAGCAAATGTGAAGCACTTCAAAGTTTTTGGAAGCAAATGCTACATCAAAAGAGAAGATGGCAGAATGGGAAATTTTGACTCTCGTGTGGACAAAGGAATACTTGT
>SNQJ01S0016340.1:58827-73435 GCA_010110895.2 Picea sitchensis | reverse complement strand
AAGGGATCCGACTACACTCGGAGGATGACGTCTACATTTAGATTGGTGGGGATCGCTCGGGTCTTTTAACTATTCATAATGTATATAATGTTATTTCTTCGACCATTTGGGATCACTGTTGTATGGGATAGCACATAAATTTGTGGCATTGGCCCACTGCTCTAAAGCAAAAGCTCTTTTTTTGGCCTGCCTTAAACAACAAAATTGCTACTTGGGATCTATTGCAGCGTCATGGTCGGATTGGACCAAATCTGTGCATTCTCTGCCAAATGGACTTGGAATCGATCCTATATCTCTTCTGTGACTGCTCCATTACAAAGAAGATTTGGTATTTTATTCTATCTTCTCTAAACCTAACTTCATGGTGGATGGGAACTTCATTACAAGACTACATGGAAAACTGGACACTTATAGATACTATTTATCCTCATCTTCCACTCATTGTGTGTTGGTCTGTCTGGACCTCTAGAAACAAGGCAATTTTTTAAAGCATCCCTGTATCTATCAAATCGATTTGCTTCCATATCCTAGGGAATTTGACTCCTTTTAGCCTAAAAAAGAATATTGTCCCTAGAATGATCCATCCTCTTCTTTGTTGGTTGGGAATAATGCTTGGTTCGATGGGGCTTCTCATTTTTCAGGCATACGTTGCGGAGCCGGTGGTAATTTTCTTCTTTGTGCTGGAACTCGGATCAACTGGACCTTAAACTGCAGCTCTGGAACCAATACAAAAGCTGAGATTCTTGGAGCTTAGGCCACTCTTTTTTTAGCTTCTCGTCTTAACATCTTGAACCTTCATGTGAAAGGAGATTCAAAAATTGTTATTGACTGGTTAAATGGAAAAGGGACTCTCTGAGTTGCGGCATTGGAATGTTGGAAAGACAGAATTCTTGACCTTATTCAGACATTCTCCCATACCAGCTTCGCTCATCTTTACAAGGAGCAAAACCAAAAGGTCGATTCTCTTTCCAAAAAATCTCTTCAAGATCCTCCAGGTACCTTATACTATCAAATCTAGGAAGATGGATTGGAGATCACTAATCACTACATTTCCATTTACTAACTTGTTGTAGTGTAATTCTCTTTCCTGAGCGGATCCTTTTTCCATCTATTCTTTGATCAGTAGTGGTTTGTATTGACCATATTGTATCTCTGCACAGACATTTTATCTCTGTTGGTTAGTCCCCAGATCCCTTTCGGTCTGAATTTCATATTGATCTGCATAGAACTGGCTGGATCACTATCTATTCAGTGGTGGATTTTCATGATAAACAACTTTTTCCTGCGATTTGATTCTATCCCTCTCACCAGTTGAGGCTTGCCATTTGGTATTGTCATTTGTGAAGGGCACATACTTTGACCAAATGAATTATTGTATTTTCTTGGTTAATTCCAATCTAATGCAAGGAGAAATTTTTCATTTTGAAAAAAAAAATAAGTTTATTCAGTTTACATTAATACTTTTGATGATATATCTGGTCAAAACTTTTATGTTATATTGCAGATAAAGTTTTTTCATTTCACATAACAATGAACAATTTTGACAAACATCCTCGTATGAATATGTTCAATAACATTTTTGTGGGTCTAGGATTTACTTTCTATGTTTGATAATTGTGTCACAACAAGCATACAAATAAGATTACTAGGCATCATGCATATGTAGCTACATACACAATGACATTAACAACCAAACTTTATGATAAATTTAAATAAATTATTATTATGATAAATTTAAATACGAAAACAAAATTATTTTTTAAGTAAATTACTCATTTTATCTCTCAATCATAACAAACTAATTGTTATAACATACATCTCATAACACACTTCCCAATCAATTTCACTATCATGTTAAGGTGTGAACATTTATTTCAAGGTGATGAATAATAGTCATATAAAGTTCCATCTTGTAAATACAAAACATAACGTGAAATAGTGCATAAAAGTCATGGATACTCTACATGATCTAGAAAGGCATTTAAAAGTTTAACTAAGGGATTCATAATAAAGGCCAAACGCAGAAGCGTTTTCAACTTTGGCATCTTTTGGGTATTATATATTTGGATTTTGTTTTAAAAATATAAAGAAATGGGATAATAAAAAAGGAAAAATAATTTTAGGTAAGAGGTTAAATTGCAAATAGGGGTGGTATTTAGTTTTAAGTATGAGATGTTAATAAAAAACATATGACTTCATTATAAATAGTTTTAGTGATGATTATATGGAATATTCATTTTTTTCAAATACTATCTAGGTTTAAAGTGTCTTTTGATCATAAGAAAGACCTAAAACTATTTTTTATTATATAAAAGTTTAACATGTTAATGACTCAAGATCCAAAAGTATATGGTAAGAGTGAAAGTATGCTTCTTTACAAATCATCAATATATTATTTTAGATTGTATAATTTTCTTTAAATAACAATGATGAATCAACATACATTTACATATAACCCCTAATAATTATTGTTCTCATAATCAATTAACTATTAAATTTTAATAACTTAATAATAATTATTATTATTATTATTACAATTACATATCTTTTTATATTTTAAATAAAAAAAGTAAACTTAAAATCTAAAGAAAACATTATGTTTATATGTTATATTTTAAATATAAAAGCATAAGATTAAAGTGAAAAGACATAATGTTTATATGTTCATATACATGTTTTATGATAATTTAAAAAAAAAATGATTATTTTTAGAAACTTTAATGAATCTATGCACTATTTCCATAAATTGAAGGGAAAAGAACAAAATGCAAATTGAAAAGAAAAGGACAAAATGCTCACCAAACATGACTTTTGAACAACCCCAAAATAAAGTATTACTTCAAATTTTAAACAAAAGGTATAATATATTGTTTTTTAATGTGGTATTTTTCCCTAGAAGCTTGAAATTTTGTCCTATCTTGTAAGGATGTCCCATTATTCAAATAAGTAGTATATGCTACACCATATTGATATTCCAACTTGGACCCCACTTTAAACAAAAGGTATAATATATTGTTTTTTAATGTGGTATTTTTCCCTAGAAGCTTGAAATTTTGTCCTATCTTGTAAGGATGTCCCATTATTCAAATAAGTAGTATATGCTACACCATATTGATATTCCAACTTGGACCCCACTTTAAATGAATGTTAAGGATGGTGATATAAAATATATATATTATTTACATGTATATTTATAATATAAAATTATTTATTTAAGTTTATATGATTCATGTTTCATCATTATATTTATATATTTAAAATTTATACATCATTTAAATTATAAATTATATCTAAAGATGATGCTCAAAGACAAAGACAGATACATAGAGCATAATTAGGAATGGAATTTTACAATATTCAATTTTATGTATTTACACTCAAAATTAATAATATAAAGTTTCATACAAAATTAATAATATAAAGTTTCATACAAGTCTTAAAACTTTATAATATAAGTTATAGTTTTATTTATTTTAAATGCCCAAATTGAGATGGGAGGGTACAATTTTATTGCTTAAAAAAATATTCCTTAGAATACAAGTAAAGGGATTTATTTATCATTCTTCCTATTCACTTGATATAATGAAGAAAACTATGATGAAGTCACTATGAAGTTGAGATGTGAACATATGTTTGACAAAACCATTATAATCATATGGAATCTCAATCACTTAAAAATATATAAAGATGATGAAAGGCTCCCACATTCCAATCAAAATATCTCCCAAATTCCAATCATAATGTGCAAGACATGAATAACATATAAAGGGAACCATAAATAAAAAGCCAAAAAGAAAAAGTGTTTTCACTTTAAAAGCATCTTTATTGGCATTTTTTATTAACTTAATGGTCTTGTCATTATTGATTGACAAAGTCACATCCCTCATAACTACCAATTGGGATCACAACCCAACTGGACATAACTCATAGTTGTCAACCTAGTTCTATGACTTTACAGAAGGGATACTTAAAGATGGGTGTATTTGATAGCTTTGAGGGTAGGAAAATTTCTATTTAAGGGTATTGCCAAGCAATCAAATAGTGACATGCACTAAAATATAATATTGTTAAAATATATTTCATTAATTTTTAATAAAAAATATTTTAAATTTATATAAAATATAAATATTTTAAATAATTTTTAAAATAATGTATTTGTTTTTTTCACAAAGTGGTGGAAAAGGACAAAATACTAACCAAACATGACGTCCAAACAACACAAAAACCCATCACCTCAATCTTAAAAAAAGTTATAGTATAAAGTTTTAGGTTGTGTTTGTCAATCTAAATATTGTGATCAATCGTTGAAACGTGAGGACTTTGAAAAAGTAATAGTTGTGCCGATGAACCCGACCACGTTTGTCACGCCTGGTTTGTCCTACTTCATTGGAGGGGGCCATTCTCAATAGATGCCAAGAGGAATGATATAATATCATCATAATTTTTTAACTTAAAGTTAAATTAAATAAAAATAAGAATTTCAAACTATTTAGATAAGTTATATAATAATAATTTAATTTTATATATGGTTATAATCAGAGACATCAAATTGATGTATGAAATCTTGTTTAGAATAAAGTCACTCTTCTACATGTGATTTGACTATTAAGTTTATGAAAGTATATATATATATATATATATATATATATATATATATATATATATATATATATATATATATTCCCTATAAAATTAATAAATTACATATGATTAGATATTTTTTAAAATTTTACACTTAAATAACTTATGTTATAATGAAGTTAAAATTATATATTATAAAATTATCACATTACATATGATTAGATATTTTTTAAAAATTTTACACTTAAAATAACTTATATTTATAATAGAGGTTAAAATTATATACATAATATATAATCTATAATGTATAAGGTTGTGACAACAATGTTACCCATCACAATATAATAGTAAATTAATGTTACCCATCATAATATAATCGTAAATTAATGTTAATGATAAAATTTAATTATTTTCATTCTATTATATAATATTGAATCCAAAATAGTAAAAACAAAACTTTATTAATTAATTATTTTTCTATCAATTAAAAAATATTTTAATTTTTATCTTGCTTGGCTTAAAATTGAAAGTATGTTATTGTAAGTAATCATAAAAGCCAAGTTAATAGGAGAAAGAACATTTTGGGGAGAAAACATAAGGTTTTTTTACAACCATTTGATTTGATGGAGATTCAGTATAAATATCATTATTATTGATCTATAAACTAGGGAATTATAACCTACTCGTTTCACCAACATAGATCATTTTCAGAAGTTTACTTATTTTCTCTGTCTCAATCTTGTATAGAGTATTCTTCTTTCAAAAAGGCTACTAGGCCTCTGTCCTCTACCTTGTAAAAGGATCTATGTTCTTCTTTGTTCTTCTCTGTCCTTTTGATGGTTGTATGGTTTGCAACATGCCAATCAACTACCCAGTGTTCTCTAATGAAACCTGCACACATTAACTAATTAATAATGTCAATAATAAATAGGGTTCTGAGTTGTTTCTTTGTTGTTGATAATCAACAAACAAAATGAATGTCTCTTTGTTGTTAAACACTAGGTTGGCATACACCAAATGGTTGTGCTTCTTGACTCCAAGGCTTGGTTTTGTTTCTAAGGTGTCGAGACCAATGCTCAGTGTCAAATATAAGTGGAATGTGAAATACAAGTGGATTGTGCTTCAATTGCATCAAGGTAATATGCACGCTACTCTTACAACCAACTTCCTTCAAATATGGAAGAAAATGCCTTGCAATGAAGTAATGATCCTAATCATTAAAGAAACTTGAGGACACCCCTTCACTTCAAGAAGATCCCACAAAATTGCAATTTCCAGTGCTATTTTTTTGTGAAAAGACAAGCATCAAACTGAACATTCTCCCTTACTCTAAGCTCAAGAAAAGATATATTGTTTTGGCAACTGAGATCAAGAATAATTCCATCAAAGTTGCAAGATGGAAAATGCAAGCTTGTCTTGCAAGTGTAGATGATATGAAGTTGGGTTATGTGTCTCTAGTTCACCCTCATGATCAATTCAGCCATGTTATTTTGAGTGTTCAGGGATATAATCCCAAGAAAGTTGCTATGTATATTAATTTGAGCACTTATATGTGGGGTAATGTGAAATCAATTAGCGATGTCTATCTAAAATTGAATGAAGAAAAATATGTATTTCTTAGAGATCCTTCAAAGCCTCAAGTGGGAATATATGAGATTCCTACTAATGCATGTTACCTCCAAACAAGTGCACACTTCAGTGAACACTGCAATCCAAAGGTCATATAGGCTTATGTGGAAGTTGACCCAGTCTATTAAGTTGACTAGCCAAGGAGTAAGTCGTCCCAGTGATAAATCACTCGACCAACAAAGTCAAGTCAACCCAGTATAATAAGAAAATTGACCATAGAATTAATTAGGTCGACCAAGCTATGTAATGACTCTACCAACAAGTAAAACCATCCTAGGAATGAGAAATTACAACCCAAGGACAGAGCGGTTGCTCACATAGACCATGTATGATCTATACGACCATTGTACGAACGTGTGGGAGAGAGAAAATGACCTGTGGAGCAATCAATTCACCCTAGGCATGAAATTATATTCCAACAAAGGAAGAATTCATCCAGCAATGAGAAATATGGACAAGGGATTATATACGGCTTGTGGGGGAGTGAAGACATGACCAACAAATAAAATTTATATTAAGGAGTGAAGTGATGGCTTGCAGGTGAGAGAAAAACTCCAATAGCCATGAAACACTATTTTATCAACTTCTTGAACATTTGCAACAAATAATTTCTAATAGTCGTAGATCTTAGGCTTCCAATGGAACTGGATGATAGACATTCAGAAGCTATTTCCATCCATACCATATAAGGAAGATTTGTTTTCTTTCAATTATGAGCTATCAAATGAAATCTGAAACTCATCATGCTAACCCATTAACACTACTAAGAGCATCCCATTAAACATAGGTAAGAGCATCAGTAATCACACACACCAAATTTTCACAACAATAAAATCAAACACAATCAATCACCATGAAATCATAAATTTTTACCCTCGAAACCAAAATAGGAAAACCAACTTCGAATGGGGGCTCAACATTTGATTTTGGAAGTCCTTGGTTACAATGCTTTCATGGCTCTCTATGTCGCTTCCTCTCTTGGCCAAAAAAAACCCTTAGGGAGTGAAATTACAAGAGGAAATACATAGAGATGGGGTAATGGGAAGGCCAATAGCCATGACCCTTTGTTTCCCATTCCTTAACCTTCTCTCCTATTTTATTTTTCTTATTTATTTTTATTCTCTTTTTTTTTCCTTTTGTTGTAATTAACTTTGTCATTGCATTGATTTACATAGTTTTTTAAGCTTCATGAATCGTTGAATTTCTCTTACAGGTACTAAGCCTTACAACCATTCATTGGTTTGGATCAATTTCATATTACACCTCCCAAATGAGAGGATTTTTTTTCTAGAAAATCTCCAAGCAAATCAATTTAGATCAATGTGCTTTATGTCCACTTCTTTGGAATGTGTCTTTGATTCTAGCTCCTGACTCTAGCTCTAGAAACTAACTATTGGATCTTGTTATGGATATGGCTCTAGCTATGTTTCATGGAACACTTGTTCCTGCATTACATAAGTATGCTTATCGCCTCTCAACTCTAGGACATCTCCAAATCTAAACTCAACACTTAGCATCCATTCTCATCTCCCTCTCAGTATTGGAGATGGACCATCTTGGTAGTCAATGAAGCCAAGTCGAATGTTTTTCTATGTTCAATATGACCCAAGCAAGTTATGCCATCATGTAACATTCCCACAAGAGGAAGTGTGGCCTACCTTATCTTTCTAGGATCACTTGCTTCCCATCATGGAAACAACTCTCTAGTGCTTGCACATGCTTGCAACCACATCATTGTGTTTTCAAAAACTCCTCCAAAGGTCATTGACCTCAATGCACCAATATCTAGCACATATTCAAGAAGGAAAGCTTCTTTTGGAAGAGTGCAGGTAGCAATTGGAATGGTGTGTGCTTGGTTGTTGGAATCACCTGATTGTCCTCTTTGATGGCGATGAAGACCTATTGTGCCTCTATCTATCCTTGGATAGCTTCTTCTCCTTGAATTGGAGATGCAGGTTTCTCTTTATCTTCTATACTCTTCTCTCTCCACACCCTTCTCTTATCTATGTCGCTTCTAGGGTGAAGCATTGATTGGAGTCTCCAACACTTTGCTTCTAATGTCCACTCAAATTGCAATGGTGGAAAAATTTCTTGTTGATGCTACAAGGATTTCCTACCATACTACTCCTCTCCATATGCCTCTAAGTTCATTATTGGATTGGAGAAGTCTTCTTGTAATTCATTCTCTAAAAGAAATATGGCTTATGTCACATGGATTGATTCTCCGAGCAAGATGCCTCACAATGGCCTTTCTTCCCAAAGAACGAGCATGCCTCTAAGTACCAATAGTTGAAAATTCTATGGCATTTCCTCTTGCAACAATGAAAAACAATGGATGTATTGTTTGAGGCAGTCCTCTTCTCCTTCTTTCCCTAATTGATTGTCTTGTTCCTTCTTTTGAGTGATGGTGGAGGTTGAGTCTTTAATCTCTTCTCAATGTTGCACTTATTCGATCTTCCACAATAAGGTTGAGGTGGTAGTGGGTTGCCACGTTCACTTACTATTTCTCTTTCTCCTGATGAGCAAGCCAACTCCAACATGTCTTTCACCTTCACAAAAGTAGTCTTCATGGTCATGGTATTTTTCCCTTCTACCATCGAAACCTAGGTCGTCATGCTTGACACATGGTGTAGCTACAATGGGACTTAAGATGCCTTGTCTTATGTTTCCTATCCCTTTTCCATCATAGCCCATATACCTTAATATTTTAGAACCAATTCCTTTGGTATGATTTTCAAATTCACCAAGTTACTCTTGAGAAATGTCTATGGAAAGTGAAACTACCAAAGTGGTATTGATCGTGGTGTTGGCTTCACTAGTAACAATTGAAAGTATCCTTGCTTCCCAGTGTCCTTGGATATCTTCTTAGAGCTTCGTCAATTCCTCTTGCTTCTCTTCCAACTCTTTTTGTGATTGTACCGTCATCTGGGTGAGCCCATCTTCTTGCCATATATCCAACTGAATGACCTATTTTTCCAAGTGTACAAACTGCACTCTATGCTTTTCCCAATCTATCATGAATGCAGTGAAGGAGTCTTGGTTTGCATCAAACTTATTCTTTAGCAATGGCAGAAATTTAGTAGAGTTCTCAAGGTTCTTCTCCATATTTTTCATCCTTTAGTTGAACATCTAGACCTGGTCCTTCAATTTTTGGTTCTCATTTTGAATTTGAGCATTGGCGACCCTCACGTCTTCCAACCTCTCTTTGTTTCATTTACCCATGCTAGGGTTTGCAATGTTCTCTTCAAAGTTCTAGTAGTTGTGTCATGGTCAATGATACAATTTCTCTGGTACCTTATGATTTGTAAATGAGGGGCTTATAGCCCACTCATTTCACCAGCATGGATCCTTTGCATAACTTTACTTAATGTCTTAGTCTCAGACTTATACAAAGTGTTTTACCTTCATAAAGGTTATTATTCCTCTTTCATTTTCCTTGTACAAAGATATATATTCTTATATGTTCATTTGATGGCTATAAGGTCTGCAACATGTCAATCAAATCCCCACTATTGTCTAGTGAAACCTACACACATCAACTAGTTAATAGTGTCAATAATAAATAGGCTCTGATTTGTTTCTCTATTGTTGATCATCAACAAACAAAATGAATTTCTCTTTGTTGTTAAACACCAAGGAAGTATACACCAAATGGTTTTGATTCTTGACTCTAAGGTTTGGTTTCGTTGCTAAGGTGCCAAGACCAATATGCAGTGTCAAATCTAAGTGGATTATGAAATCCAAGTGGATTGTGCTTCAATTTCCAGAAAGGAAATATGCACACTGCTCTTTACAACCAACTTCCTTCAATGATGGAAGAAAATGCCTCACAATGAAGTAATGATTCAAATCATTAAATAAATGTGAGGACGCCATTTCACTTCAAGAAAACCCACAAAATTGCAATTTCTAGTACTATTATTTCGTGAAAAGACAAGCATCAAAATGAACATTCTCCTTCAATCTGAGCTCAATAAAAGAGGTGTTGTTTTCGTAACTAAGCTCAAGAACAATGCCAACAAACTTGCAAAATGGACAACTCAAGCTCTTCTTGCAAGTGCAGATGTTATGAAGTTGCCTTATGTGTCTTGAATTCACCATCATGATCACTTCAACCATGTTATTTTGAGTGTTTGAGGATACGATCCCAAGGAATTTGCTATGCAAATTAATTTGAACACTTATATGTGGGTATTGTGAAATCAATTGACAATCTCTATCTAAAATTTAATGAAGGAAAATATGTATTTGTTAGAGATCCTTTAAATCCTTAGGTGGGAATATATGAGATTCCTATTGATGCATGTTACAACCAAACAAGTGCCCACTTCAGTGACCACTACAATGCAAATGTCATCTAGTATTATGTGGAACTCAACCCAGTCTATTAAGTTCACTAACTGAGGAGTAAGTCGTCCCTATGATAGATCACTCGACTTGTGAATTAAAGTCGGCCCAATATAATAAGAAAATCGACTAGAGAATCAATTAAGCTGGCCAAGCTATGTAATGAGTTAGACAACAAGTAAAATTGGCCAAGGAATGACAAATTGCAACCCAAGGAGAGAGATGTAGCTCACACAGATCATGTATGGTTTGTACGACCGTCGTACAACTATGTGGGTGAAAGAAAACAACCCAGAAAGCAATCAATTTTCCCTAGGCATGAAATTATAGTTCAACGAACGAAGAATTCTCCTAGAAATGAGAAACCTAGCCAAGGGGATGCATATGGCATATGGGGGAGTGAAGACATGACCAACGAATAAAATTTATATTAGGGAGTGAAGTGGTGGCTTGCAGGTGAGAGAAAAACTCCAACGACCATAAAAGACTGATTTAACAACTTCTTGAACATTTGTAATATATAGTTTCTAATAGCCATTGATATTAGACTTCAAAGGGAATTGGATGATGGAAATTCCAAAGTTGTTGGCATCCATTCTATATAAGGAAGAAAACATGTTTTCATTCTAAGTTATCAAATGAAATATGAAACTCATCACACTAACCCATTAACAATAGTAAGAGTAGCCCATTAAACATAAGAACATCAATAATCTTACACATAAAATTTGCACAACAATTAAATCAAGGACAATCATTCACCATGAGCTCGAAATTTTTTACCCTGGAAACCCAAATGGAAAAACCAACTTCGAATGGGGGCTCAATGTTTCATTTTGGAAATCTCTAGTTACAATGCTTCCATGTCTCTCTATGCCTCTTCCTCTCTTGGTTAAAAAGATACTCAGGGAGTGAAATTACAAGAGAAAATATGGGGAGCTCGGGTAATGGGAAGGCCAACAACCATGACTCTTTGTTTCACATTCCTCGACCTTCTCTCCTATTTTATTTTCTCTTATTTATTTTAATTTTTATTTCTTTTCCTTTTATCGTATTCAACTTTTACATTGCATTGATTTGCATAGTTTGTTAACCTTCATGAATTGCCAAATTTCTTTTACGGATACCACGTCTTACAACCATTCATTTGTTTGTATCCATTTCAGATCCATTATCCCCAAAACTATAAGAAAAAAACTATTTTTACTTAAAAAAATACACGCATACCAATAACCTTTTGAGCATCCCTATTACAAGTAAAAAAAATCCAAATTATTTTAAGGATTGATTATAGAAATAATGTAATAGATATATTTTTTACAATTACATTACCATTGACAATGCACTTATCTGTCCACACAAGGACCCGATGCGTATAATCATGGGTTTAATGAAAGGGAATTAAGTTTGTAATTATGGTATAAATTTTCCATTTTTACAATGTAAATAAAAATATTTCATGAAAAATAAAATTCAAAAGAGGGAAAAAAAAATTTAGCCATGACTTTTTTCAAAATAGAAAAAAAAAAAAATGAAAAATAATATTTTGAAAAAAGAGAAAAGAATATGAATTTGAATACTATAATAGTGTACATTTGTATTTAATATGTTTATTGTTTATTTGAAGATGTTATAATGTAGTTGTTGGTTTGATTAGAATTGTGATTTTTAAAATATAACTTTAACTTTACAATTTTAATTTTATTATTTGAAGTTAAAAATACTAAAACTAATTTGTAGTCTAAATTTGTATTTAATATGTTTATTGTTTATTTGAAGATGTTATAATGTAGTTGTTGGTTTGATTAGAATTGTGGTTTTTAAAAGATAACTTTAACTTTACAATTTTATTTTTTAAGTTAAAAATACTAAAATTATTTTTCAAATCAAAATGTGAGGTTTTAAGAATTACCTTGTTTTTGGGTTAAAATTACAACTTGTTAATTTCATTAAGATTTATAGTGAAAGTGAAGTGATGTATTTAAGAAGACTCTAGTTCCATCATGAAAATGGTATTGTGAGAAAATTTTTGAGTTAATATTGGTACAACTTTAGATACACAATAAACATATGTTGGTACAAAATGTAGTTTTTAACTTGACAATAACTCTTAAAAGTTCTCTTTTTTTAAAGGTTATATTTAGAGTTTGTTGTTACTCCCAAATCAAAAAGTGGTGTTTCCATAATTATCCTTTCTGGAAATAATTTACAATTTGTTTGAAATTATTGTTTGGGCCTTAACAACTCGTACCATTGCAACCAAAACCTTAAAATCAGCCCTTGAAGAAAAAATTAGTGCTCATAAAAACACCATTTTTTCAAGGTTAAAATTATAACTTGTTTGAAACTGTGGCCTTAACAACTGGTATTGTTGCAACCAAAACTTTAAAATAAACCCTTGAATCAAAAAGTGGTGCCCACATAATTACCTCTTTTGTGGAGAGGTTAAAATTATAACTCGTTCAAAATTGTAATTTTAGCAACTGGTGCCATTACAACCAAAATCCTAAAATCAACTCTCAAATTGAAAAGTGGTTCTCTTAGAATTGCACTCTTCTTTTTTTGAGGTTAAAAATTACATTTTGTTTGAAACCATGACCTTAACAACTAGCATTGTTGCACCTAAGCCTTTAAATTAACCCTCAAATAGAAAATATGTGCTATTAGTTGCACCCTCTTTTTTAAACTTAAAATTGCAACATTTTTTTTATACCATGTCCAAAAAAATCTAATATTATTGCATATAAATTTATAAAAAATAAAAAGAAGAAAACATTAAAATTAAGAGAAAAACATGCCTAAAAAGATTAAGAAAAAAAACAAAACAAATAAATAAAACTTTAATTTAAAATTATTATTTTTATATGTCTGGAAGAATCAGTAACTAGTTGGGCACGTACTCGCATTACACGTGGTCGTATTATCCAACTGCTACCACTATAACCTCCATGTATACCCACGATGCCCCATACACGACACACAAGATAAGTCAGGGGGAATTGAACTCAAAACTTCATGAAACTTCATATCACGACACTTGCCAATTGAGTTGCCCCCCGTAGGATTTTAAATTTAAAGGACATGGAGATGGGTTTTGATCCACTTATATGTGCATGGGAAAGATACCATTTAATAAATTTAAAACTAATTTAAAAATTAAATAAATAAAAGATAAAATTAAATTAAAAAAACTTGCACTTCTCTTTAAAAAAAAAAATCATAAAAAAATTATATATCTTCATTTTCTAAATGTTTAAAAAAAATGAAAATTATGTATCTCAATTTTCTAAATGTTAAAAAAAATTGAAAAAAACAAATTATTAGAAAAAAGAAAAAATCAATTAAATATTATATTTAAAAACAAATTAATTAATTAATTGCAATAAAATATTAAAAAACCAAATGAATTTTAGAAAGGGGCATGATTCCTACACAAGGGTGAGTCAAGGGCGACGAGGGTGCAATTCTTAGAATCGTCTCACCCACCCATGCCTTCTCACGCCCCATCCTAATTGCACATAAACATTCTCTCTTTTTTTTCATTTTCATTTTTAGATTTATTTTAATATTAAAGGGTTGTGTCCCCAGATGAGGTGTCACTGAGGTCATCGCGCGAGTGGACAAGTGGGAGGACATCTGGCCATAACTGACTCAACACCAAGCCACCGCACACCGCACTCTCGCTCAACACTTAAAGCCATGCATTTAACCTCTCGATCGACGTACCCCCATTACCAACTTCACACGGAGCCAATTATGTCTATGGAGATCCAACTCATTGAGGTCGTTAATGCGATGGGATGGTCTCCCAACCAGTCCCATCGTAATCTCTGGATCCATGGATTTTTTCTGCGTCAGTGGAGTCTTTCGTTCATTCCCACCCCTCACCTCTCGCTCCTCGCAGTCACATTTCCACTCAATTTTTTCTCCACCTCTGGTGTGAGTTTATCCCTCCGCTTAAGCATCGTTTCGTGCTCATCCCTCCTCTCCACCTCTGTTTCATTTTCTCCCCTCCTCTCCTGGTCTTCTTCCCGATGTCACGATAGAGAGG
>SNQJ01S0016340.1:21628-38397 GCA_010110895.2 Picea sitchensis | reverse complement strand
AAAATCCAAGTGTCGTTATTTGGTCAATCCATGTTGTATGAAACAAAGTGTTTAGTTTAATTGGTAATAATATACCTTATAAGAATCGTCAACGATATTCTTCAAAAGAGTTGGTAATAATATAATTACAATACATTTATATATATCTAAGAAGACCATAAATATTCTAGGATAATACTACTATTAAATAAATAAAGATTATACTATGAACAATTCAGGCCTTGTTTTCATCGTAACATGCATAGAAATAAAGTTACCTGTGTGAAATTATTTGTGGTATACTATCATTGAGAATTTTCCATTTGTAGTGCATGAGAAAGGATAGATCAAGATATAACCTCTATCACCATCGTTTCTCTCACACAAGAAACACATTAAATATAAGGATTATGGAAACAAGATTATTATTAAAAAAAACATTCGACTGTATATTTTAAGAAAAATCAATCCTTCCATTCTAATGCATTAGTTAAAGGAGAGTTCTACAACATTTCTCTACACATTTTATATTTTTTTTTTCCAAAAGGATGAATCCAAAAATTATTTGATACAAGACGCAGAACATAATCGATTAGATCAAGGATCATGATCGTTTCTATACCAATGAAGAAATACAATTTTATTATAATATGTATAGGAGAAAATATACTAACTAATTTCTATGGGTTCTCGCTACTAACAACATTTCTTCTCTATTTACAAGGAATAAGAAAGAATGTATATACAATCTCTTACATTCATAGTTAACATTCATAGTTAAAATGTACAATTTAAAAGACATTTCGTTCCACAATAATAAAACTTAAAAAATATAAAAATATTGTAACTCAGAGAGAACAATAATATGAATTGTTGTTTTTCAACTTGAAGACTTGTGCAACTGTCCCTTCCTTCGCTTGTTAAACTACAGACTTCATTGATACCTCCCAGCCAACGCTAGAGACACTCTTCTTCCCCCTTAGCCCCCCAAGCCACAAAGGGGTCACACACAAATTCAAACCAAACTAACTCAATTTTTCCCTCGCAAGGAGAGGCTTCCACCTCTTGCACAAGCTTGAAACCCAACTCACACAAGTAAACTTATTCAATATAAATTTCACCAACATTTCATTCATCCAAGAAAATGGTAAATTCTATCTTCCTTATCATTCCTTTTATAAGAAAATTCACCTTGACACTTGTCATTTCATGCACAATTATCTAATTTTTAATAATTAAATTAAAGATTATTCACCCACAACACATGTTGCACTTTCCCCAAGTTGCACATGTTAAATATTTTTTAATTTAAATAATTAAGAATTTTCCCTCACACTCCTAAATTAGTTCTTAGATTTTCTCTTGGTTGTCTCTTAGTTCCCTAGTCTCTCTTTTATTTTGTCCCCTAACAAATTTGCAGTTGGAGTTTGATTAAGACTCTTCTCTTAGTTAGTATTTAGAGTTTTAATTAACTTAGGATATTATTCTATGTTAACAACCCATTCTCTCATGAGAATATTTTCTTTTAATTAAAAAAAATCATTTTTATTATTTTCATGCACACATTGTGCACATGCCTAAATTTTTATTCTTATCCCCCCCTTTACTAGTGTTTATTAGTCTGAAATTCCCTTAACCCAATTTAATTTTATTTAGTCACAACTCTAGACTTAGGCTTATGATTATGTATTCTGGTTTATAATTTAAATAAAATTTGTATCCTCTTCTCTAACAAAAATCTAGTATTCATTTTAATTCCTAAGGTATTCTAGGTTTTTATTTACTCAAAATTCAAAAATGTGATGTTCCCTTCAAGATGCACCTCCTTGCTCCAAGTGTGTCACTCACCATTGAATAGTTTGGAAGTTGTCTGACACTTGGAGTCAATACTCCACTTGTCGACCTTGTGTGAGACTATGGGCTTACTGAGAAATAAGAAACACAACGTATTGTGCGTCCCTCAGGAATTCTCATGAGTGGTTGTCTCAATCTTCCCTCACGACATCATGAACCTCTCATAACAAGGTAGTTGTTAACCTTCAGTTTAAGTCATGACGAGTGTGCTAGTAGGTTGTGACARGTACGTTTCCACACCTCTCCCTCATCGATTTGGTATATGTGTATGACCCCTTTACTCCATATATGAGTCAGATTAGCAAGTGTCACCATGCCTRCATCMACTGAMAAAGATAATCTTARTAATCCATATACATGAAATCCAAACTGAAATCATCACCAATAATATATGTGTAAAATCAATTACTCAAACCAAAGTAAAAATCCACTCCCTGACTCCATCTGGAGTCCAAGAAAGTTTGTCGATGCCATCAACATCCTCATCATGTCACATTCTCTGCACACTCATGAAACCTCATCATAATACATGTCAATTCTATACATCAATATCAATAACATATAAATTTCAATACTTAATCATAACATAACATATAAACCAAAATGATAATCGTAATGTACCATGTTTTAAACCAGATCACTTGCTCGCAAGTGTCCTCAAAGAATAAGTCAATGTATCATATGTGATAAGTGTAAATGGGTGTTACATACACTCCCTCTTGTTTTAAACTTTGTCCCGAAGTTTGTACAACCTAACAATAAAAGAAATAAATATAGCTTATACTAATCTATATATCAAACTTATCAAAATAAATAAGGAAATTGTTGATGCATCTCATATGTGTCCTCCCAAGTAGCATAATGTGGACTATAATTGTCCCACTGGAGCTTGATCTGATTGACTATTCGATGTCGTAKTTTTTGTCTGCATTGGTCTAGAATGTAGAATGGCTCCGCTATGAGAGTACCCTCGTCYGATACCTACAATGAACTCATGTAAATAACATGTGACAGATCTGAAATATAATGACGTAAAACTGAAACATGAAACACATCGTGCATATGCCTCAAAGAATCAGGTAATGCTAGTCGATAATCCATGGGTCCTTTTTTTTCTAMAACTTCGAACGGTCCCACAAACCTTAGAGAGAGTTTATCACCCTTCCCAAACTTAATTGAACTCTTATCGGCTTCACCAACAAAARCACTTTATCCCCAACCTCATAAATGAGGTCAATACGATGYGCATATGCATAACTCTTTTATCGGTCTTTCACTTCTTTAATTATTTTCCTTATATATTGCATCTGATCTTCCATTTCCTAAATCACTTATGGTCCCACCAGGACCCTATCCTCTGGTCGATCCCAKCTCAAAGGTGTCCTACATGGTCRTCTGTATAGAAACTCAAAAGGTTCCATCCTTATCGTACTCTAACAACTATTGTTATATGTAAATTCTACCAATGGTAAAAATTATTTCCATCGTTTATGTTGATCCATCACATACATTTGTAGCATATCTTCTATAATTTGATTCATTCTTTCAGTTTTCCCATCTTTCCTAGGGTGATATGTTGTACTAAAATTTAATTGTGTTCCCAAAGCCTCTTGAAAACTAGTCCAAAAACATCTAGTGAATATCGATCCTCTATTAGATATTATCTTCCTTGGTACACCATGCAGTCTTACAATTTCATTCACAAAAATTCTAGTTATGTCTGGTGCTTGATATGTCGTACGAACTGGGATAAAATGCACACTCTTTGTCAAAGTGTCGAAAACTACAAAAATAGAATCGTGTCTCCTTGCCGTCAATGACAATCCAATAATTAAATCCATCGATATAAATTTCCATTTCGATTTAGGAATCACATGTGGCAGTAATAATCATGTTGGATTCCTATGTTCAACCTTCACTTGCTAACATTATAGACATCTTTCCACATAGTTAACTATATCTATCTTCATTCCTTTCCAAAATATTAGTGGTTTAAGATCTGCCTTCATCTTCGTAACTTCGAGATGAGCTTCATTCAGAATTAAATTTCTCAATTCGTCATTTGGTGGTACACAAATTCTTTCATTATAGATTAATATCCTATCACTGTTCAAAGAATATCCCTCATATTTAGGTATCATCATGGTATCTCGTCCGATATTATGTTTTACTTCCTTGTACCAGTCATCACTAATTTGTAATGCTAAAATATTCTCTCGAAGATTCGTCTTTAGTGGTATTACTAAAAAAATGCATGGTCTATGACTCAACACATCTTCTACTCTTTTAATTGTTCCTTTAATATATGTGATCTCAAAATAATACTCACTTAAAAGTTATGACCAACGTCTTTGTTGCACGTTCAAGTCACTCTGACTAAAAATGTGTTTTAATCCACTATGATAAGTTTTCAACTCAAATTTTCGTCCAATAATATAATGTCTCCAAACTTGCAAGGCATAAACAATGGCTAGTAATTCCAAATCATGATTTGTGTAATTCTCTTAATGCCTTCTTAGCTTGAAATGTATGTGATAACTCGACCTTCTTGCATCAGTCCTCCACCCAGTCCTTCCTTGGATGCATCTATGCATACCAAGAATTCCTTTTCCATATTCAGAACTTTCAGTATCGGTGTTGTATTTAATAGCTCCTTAAGTTTATAAAATGCTTCCACACACTTATCTGACCATACGAATTTCTTGTTCTTCTTTTGCAGTTCCATAATTGGATTTGCTATATTTGAAAATCCTTCGACAAAGCATCGATAGTAACCTGCTAATCCCATAAAACTATGTACCTCTTGTACATTTGTTGGTGTTGTCCATTCCATAATAGCCTCTACCTTCACTGGATCCACAACGATGCCTTTTCCATAAATGATGTGTCCCAAATAATGAATCTTTGTTTGATAAAAAGAACACTTCGACAACTTTATGTACAACTTGCTTTCTCTTAAACACTTCATAACTAATCTCAGATGTTTGTCATGCTCTTCTTTCGTCCGAGAGTAAATCAATATATCGTCAATAAATACTTTAACCAACTTTTCCAAGTAATCGTGGAATACTCCATTCATTAAACTCATGAAAACACCAGGGGCATTTGTCAATCCAAACAATAATATAGTAAATTCATAACGTTTGAATTTTATCTTAAACATTGTTTTAGGAATGTCTTCCTCATTGATTCGTAACTGGTGATACCCCGATCTCAAATCAATCTTTGAAAACATTATTTCTCCCTTCATTTGATCAAATAAGTCATGAATTCTCGGTAATGGATATCGATTCTTGATCGAGGCTTTGTTTAATTGACGATAGACAATGTAAAGCCTCCACGATCCATCCTTCTTTCTTACAAAAATTACTGGTGCACCCCACGGTGATATCCTTGGACGTATAATTCCCAAATCCAACAACTCCTTCAATTTCATCTTTAACTCTTGCAATTCAGGTGTTGACATCCGATATGGTGTTTTAGCAATCAATTTTGTTCCATGTTTTAGATCTATAGTAAATTCCAATTCTCTATTTGGCGGTAAACCTGATAGTTCTTCAGGAAAAGCATCAACAAACTCTAATACTACTAGAAAGTATTCCAATCTTTCTGGGCCACCTTTTTCATTAAGCGCTAAAATAAAATACAAATTACATCCTTTGCACATGATTTTCTGTAATTGTAGGGAAGAAATAAATTTCAATGAAATTCCTTGGTTTTTTCCCACAATTACTCTACTTTGTCTCAAATCATCAATAAAACTTAATCGTTTCATCTTATAGTTAAGTATTGTATCGTGCGATTCTAACAAATCCATTCCAATCACAATGTCATAAGATCCCAAGATTATGACATACAGGTTTACAGTTGCGACTAAATCACCCAAGTTAATGTTACAATTTTAACCTTTCCTCCAACTTTTTGCTTGGCACCAAATGCCATTTCCACATATCTAAACTCATCTTGTTCAACTACCTTGACCTTAATTCTTTTAAGCACAACACTAGATATAAAACTCTCAGTATCTCATGGATCTATCAAAACACTAAATTGTTGATCCGCTATCATACCTGAAGTCTCGAGAACTGTGGACTGATGCTTGGCCTGGAGGTTATTCACCTTTGCATGAATCCTATGAGCCTTGCCCAAATCTCCCACTATCATTTGTCATGTTGATCTGACAACTCTTGCCTTCTCAATAGGAAAATCTCTTTGATAGTGTGGCTCTCCAGGAGTCCAACATCCATTCTTAGGGTCGATGCTCCTAGTCCCAGAGGAAGAATCTATTGGTCTAGGGTTTTGATGCCCTGATCTGTTTTGTGAAATAGATCTAGACTATTGTTGTTGTGGTGGTGCTCTATAGGAGTCCTATGACTAGTATTCGGTTTACGTGGTGTAGAAAATACAGGTCCTCTAGGTGTACCTTGGTTCCAAGAAGTCTATCTAATAGGTGTTTGTTGTTGTGACGCTCTATGTGGTAACTGTCTTGTCTACCTGGAAGGAGTCCTACCATAACCCCCACTTTTCAACTCTTCTTCAATGATAAAATCCTTCTATACTGCATCGTGCAAAGTCTAAGGCATCAAGATTCTCACCTTAGCACGCATGTTAAGGTTGAGACCAAAAACAAACTTATTAACTTTTAATTTCTCAATGTTAAGATGCGGAGCATATCTGAGCAACTCCATAAACCTATCCTCATACTTATGAACTATACAACTTCCCTTTCATAAAGTGTTGAAATTATTAAGTTGATGCTCAATGAACTCCTCAGATAGGTACCTCTCTCAGAATCATTCCTCGAACAATTCCCATGACACGTCTTCAATGACCATGTTCAATTGTGGTAAAAGTTTCATCCACGCACATTCCCTTTCATTTGAAAGACCACCATGTGAACCTTCATGTTGGAGGTATAATCGTGCAATGTGAAGCACATTGCAATATTATATAACCAATCTTCGGCGACTAAACCATCTGTAGAACCCATGAATTCAAGAAATTTTACCTTCTCGAGTTCTCTATGAACACTACCACTCACTACAGGAGGGCGATGTGAAACCTCACTGGGCACAAACTCCTTTCCCTCATCACGATCAAGGCGATTTATCAGTGCCTCTGACATTCTATGAAAATACCTCATCATAGCCATGACATCGAACACTGCAACTTGCTCCTACTCAGTAGTTTTTCCTTCTCCATGTGGAGCAGATCCCTTAGGTGTGGATGTACTCGGAGGAAGCATTCCTCATCCCTCTGCAGCTCGACGTCTACTCATTCTTCGTCCTCTAACCATGATACCTACCATGAAACAAATTCAAATTATATTAGTATTCATCTTCAATTAAACATAAGCATTGGGATTCATAACGGGTCCAGTATCATAGAGTGGAACCCACTCTGATATCATATGTAAGGACCATCATTAACAGAACATCAATGAATAAATGAAAAGGACAAAAAGACTCTGAAAGAGTTATATATATATATATGTGTGTGTGTGTGTGTGTGTTTGTTGTAGAGTAACCCTAACATCATGCAACTACTTCACATTTAATATAAATATTGTAAGATTTCTCCTAAGCAATTTAAAAATTAGTTCTCCAAGAACTGTTTTAAAATTCTACACTAAATTGAAAGATACTAACTAGTGAAGTGACAAGGTAGTGCATGCAATCATATTCTGATTGTCTTTTCTATTAATTAATACACACCTATTAATATTACTATTAATAATAATTAGAACTATTCATTTTGATTTAAAAATAAATATTAAGTATTTTTTTCACGATCTTAAGTACTAGTGTGAATTTAAATTTCACTTCCATTATCTTGAACTAAAACTAAAAGACTATTACGACTTGAATTCTGCTTATTAACTATGTCCCGAACTTAGAGTGTCTATCGTTCACTATCACTATTAAGAATAAAATATGGAGGGATTCCCAGAAATATGGTAAGGAAATATGATAATAAGACTGGTGTCGATATATATATATATATATGATTTGATTTCAATATTTATCCCAACCCAAATTTCTGCTGGTTTCACACACCAATTTAAAATCCAAGCATCATTATTTGGTCAATCCCTGTCATATGAAACGGATGACAATAAGGATTACCCACCGGAAACGAGGAAGTGGTATACTATTGTTGCGACTTTTCCATTTGTATTCCATGAGAAAGGATAGATCAATATCTAACCTCTATCACCATCGTTTCTCACACAAGGAACACATTAAATATAAGGATTATGGAAAGAAGATTATAATTCAAGAGATTTTTCGACTGTATTTTTTTTAAATCAATCCTTTCATTCTAACGCATTAGTTAAAGGAGAGTTCTACAACATTTCTCTAGAAATTTTATATATTTTTTTCAGAAGGATAAATCCCAAAATTATTTGATACAAGGCGCAGAAACAAATCGATTAGATCAAGGATCATCATCGTTTCTATAGCAACGACAAAATAAAATTTTGTTATAACATGTATAGGAGAAAATATACTAACTAATTTATATGGGTTCTTGTTGCTAACAACATTCCGTTTGTATTTACAAGGAATAAGAAAGACTTTATATACAATCTCTTACATTCGTAGTTCCAATGTACAATTTCAAATATATCCCGTTACACAATAATAAAACTTAAAACAACACCAAAATGTTGTAACCCGGAGAGAAAGATAATATGAATTGTTGTTCTTCAACTTGAGGACTTTCACAACCGTCCCTTTCTTCGCTTGCTAATCCAAATACTTCACCGGTACCTCCCAGCCAATGCTAGAGGTACTCTTCTTCCCGTTTAGCCCCCCAAACCACAAAGGGGTCACACACAAATTCAAGCCAAACCACCTCAAGCTTTCCCTCACAAGGAGAGGCTTCCACCTCTTGCACAAACTTGAAACCCAACTCACACAAGTAAATTTACTCAATAGAAATTTCACGCGCATTTCATTCATCCAGCAATAGGGTAAATTCTCTCTTCCTCACCATTCCTTTTATAAGAAAATTCACCTTGACACTTGTCATCTCATGCATAATTAGCTAATTTTTAATAATTAAATTAAGTATTATTCACCCACAACACATGTCACACTTTCCCCAAGTTGCACATGTTAAATCATTTTTAATTTAAATAACTAAGCATTTTCCCTTACACTCTTCAATTAGTTCCTAAATTTCCTCTTAGTTCTCCAATTCCTCTTTTATTGTGTCCCCTAACAAATTTTCAGTTGGAGTTTGATTAGGACTCTTCTCTTAGTTAAAATTTAGAGTTTTAATTAACTTTGGATACTATTCTATGTTAACAACCCATTCTCTCATGAAAATATTTTATTTTAATTAAAAAAAAATCATGTTTATTATTTTCATGCACACATTATGCACATGCCTAAATTTGTATTCTTATTCTCCCCTTTACTAGTGTTTATTAGTCCGAAATTCCCTTAACCCAATTTAATTTTATTTAGTCACAACTCTAGACTTAGGCTTTTGATTATGTCTTCTGGTTTATAATTTAAATAAATTTTTTATCCTATTCTATAACAAAAATCTAGTATTCATTTTAATTCCTAAGGTGTTATATATTTTTATCTACTCAAAATTCAAACATGTGACGTGCCCTTCAAGACGCACCTCCATGTTGCAAGGGTTTCACTCGCCATTGACTAGTTTGAAAGTATTTCGACGCTTTGAGTCAATACTCCACTTGTTGACCTTGTGTGTGACTAAAGGATTATTGAGGAATAAGGAATCCACCTTATTGAACTCCCCTCAGGAATCCTCGTGGGTGATTGTCTCATTATTCCCTCACATCATCGTGAACCTATCGGAATAAGGTAGTCGTTAACCTTCAGTTCATGTTACGATGAGAGTGCTAGTAGGTTGTGACATGGACGCTGCCACACCTCTTCCTCATCAATCTGGTATCTGTGTATGACCCCTTTACTCCATATGTGAGTTAGATTAGCAAGCGTCACCATGACTACCTCCACTAACAAAGATAATGTTAATAATCCATATACATGAAATCCATACTAAAATCATCACCAATAATATATGCGTAAAATCAAGTACTCAAACCAAAGTAAAAATCCACTCCCTGACTCAATCTGGAGTCCAAGGAAGTTTATTGATGCCATCAACATCCTCATCATGTCACATTTCCTACACACTCAGGAAACCTCATCATAATACATGTCAATGCTATACATCAATATCAATAACATACAAATTTCAATACTCAATCATAACATAACATATAAACCAAACTGATAATCGTAATGTACCATGTTTTAAACTAGATCACTTGCTCACAAGTGTCCTCAAAGAATAAGTCAATGTATGAGATATGATCAATGGAACTGGGTGTTACACATGGCATCCCCCTAGTTCCAAGAAGTTAACCAACCAACGTGTGTCTGTATAGGCATCCCTTCACACAAAATAATGAAATAGAAAATATCATCTATTAACTATTAGGGATGGAGTCTCCTAACAACATCCCTTATTCCTCACTAGTGGTCATGGTATTAAAGAGAAGGAAATCGGTGCACGTGTCTTGCTTTTTGAGATCTCAATAAGTTAACCATCAAAAACAAATTTCTCATTCCTATTAGTGATGATCTCTTGGACAAGCTACATGGAGCCAACTTCTTCTCTAAATTTCACCTCACTTCAAGATAACACCAAATATATATGAAGGGGGAAGACATCCCCAAGAAAACTTTATGCACACATGAAGGTCATTATCGGTTGTTAGTGATGCCCTTTGGACTTTGTAGTCATCCATCTACATTTCAAAACCTCATTAACAAGTTTTTTCAACCTTCCTACAAAATTCTTTGTTGGTATTCTTTGATGATATATTAATCTACAAAAAAATGTGGGGGTCCCATATCGATCATATTGATAAATCCTTACAACTCTTTAGGGACCACAAATTATTCTTTAGGCTTTCCAAATGTGCTTTTGGGCCTCCAACATTGAATACTTGGGTCACATTGTAATTAAATATGGGGTGCGAGTAGATCCCATGAAAGTTATGGATATGCAAGTTTGTCCTTGTCCCAAGACCTTGAAGAGCTTGCAAGGGTTCTAATGACTTAATGGCTACTACAAGAATTTTGTGAAAAATTACAAAAAAATTATACCCATGGTAAAAAACACTACTAAAGCAAAAATCCTTTGTATGGAGCAAAGTTGCCTAGTAATCATTCTCATCCTTAAAGGATTCCAAGTGCTCTACTCCAATCATAGAAGTGCCAAATTTATCTCATACCTTTGTACTGGAATGTGATGTCTTGGGAGGAGGGATTAATGCGGTCTTGATGCAAGAAGGGAATCCCTTAGAATTCCCAAATATGTAGTTGTGTGATCACAATTTATGAAAATCCACCTACGAGAAAGAGATGATGGTCATCCTTCATTATTTCAGACTTGGAGCCCATATCTCATTGAGAAGAATTTTTAACTCAAGATTGAGCATCAGATTATGTAGTATTTTGTCGAACAAATAATATCGTCTCCAAAGAAGCATAAGTGGGTTACTAAAATTCTTAGGCATGATTACAAGAGGTAAGGTAAAGAAAATGTGGTGGTTGATGGGTTTTCAATGTAATATGAGGAGGAAGGATCCTTATTTTCCTTATCCTTACATATTCATGAATGGTTAGAGGAAGCATGTCAAGAATACTTGGCACATGATGTTTTGGTTCAAATCATCCAAAGGTTACAGGAAGATCCCAACCCTCATAAAGGTTATACATGGAAGCAATATATCTTGAAGTATAAAGAGTGCATTGTTATAGTGCTTTAAAAAAATAGGTCTTAGAGGAGTTGCATTCATCACCTACAACATGTCACTTTGGCTTTCATAAAACCCATGACCAAGTTAAGAGATCCTCTTTTGGAAAGGGATCCTCTTTTGGAAAGGCACGTAAATAGACATCCGATATTTTGTAGCAGTGTGTGACATATGTCAAATAAATAGGGGTGAGATGTTGAAGACACCTGGGGAATTACAACCACTATTTATCCTGACAAATGTCAAGATAGACATCTATATGGATTTCATAGTGGGTCTTCCAAAAGATAATAAAAAATCACTCACCATGGTGGTAGTCAAATGTCTTTCCAAATATGCTCATTTTTTTGCTTTATCTCACCCATTTACACCTTCCTTAGTGGCCTAGGTATTTATGGATCATTTTTTTAAGTTACATGGCATGTCTACTTTCATTGTATCAGATCAAGATCCCACATTCACCATCTAATTTTTGTAGGATTTGCTTAAAATTTAGGGTACCCAGTTGAAAATGAGCAATGCATATCATCCCCAAACCGATGGTCAAACAAAAGTGGTCAACAAGTGGTTAGAAACATATTTGTAATGCTTCACTTCAGAAAAGTAGTACCAATGGGAATAGTGGTTACCCCTCATAAAATGGTTTTACAATAACTCTTATTACCAAAATTCTAAAATGACTCCATATGAACTACCTATGGCCAAAAACCTCTATTAGTGGCTTCCTATTTACCAAGAACCTCCAAGATTCGTGCAATATATAGCACACTCCACACTAAAGAATCCATCCTCCACAAACTCAAGGCCAATATAGATATGGCTCAAAATAGAATGAAGCAATGGGTTGAACAAAATTACTCTAAACGTTCTTTTGTAGAAGGGGATTAGGATTTTATTTTCCTTCTTTCATCGAATCAAACCTCTCTCAAAAATAAAATCCACCAAAATCTAGAACCAAATTTCTATGGACCTTGTACAATCATCTAGTGGATTGGACAAGTTGTCTACAAATTGGCTCTACCAACCCACTCAAAGATTCATCCAGTCTTTCATGTGTCATGTATGAATAGGGTGGTGGGATTGAATTGTAGGGTACAAATTGGCCTGCTAAAACTTGATGAAGAAGGGTCCATTTGGATCCAGCTAGAAGTAGTAATATCCATCAAAGAGCATCAAAGAAACAATGCATAGTTTGAGAAGCATTGATCCAATGGAAATATATGCAACCAAAATATGCCACTTGGGAATCCATAATGATTCTACAATAATTTCCCCACCTCAAACCTTGAGGAAATGCTTCGTTTAAAGGGGGGAGAGGCATGTTAGGTTCCTACCCTAACCTCCCTTATTTAGGTTACTCAGGAGTTAATATGTTAATGTAAGCAACAACCTTCTTTGAATAAGGCCCATTAGATAGTAGTGGATAGTTACGTAATGTAAACGAGTCCATTTTGTTGAATAAGGCCAATGGGGTAGTTGGTACTCCTTAATGAGGAGACCACAAGTAGTTAAGGTTTTTCTATTGATAATCTATTTAAAGAGCTAGGAGGCTATGGGATGTTTTGTCTAGTATTGTTTTATTTTGAACTCTTCTTAGTGAAAGGTTTCCCCACCTTAAGAGGCAAGTGAACATTGCATTCCTTCTTATAATAATCATTAATACAATGGTATATTTTTAATATATCATCTTATTTATCTTGTATATAATTTTTTGCATTTATTATCATTGTATACATGGTTTGTGTTTCAATTATAAGGGTTAAGGAACACTTCAGAGTTTCCAGAGAAATAGAACAAGCAATATTGGGAGGCATCCCACTATTTTCTTGATCCCATCAAGGGCCAAGGAAGGAAACAACAATTGTTGTCTTACAAAAGTATACCACGTTGCTATACATTTTACAACTAGGTTTCTCAACTAGCATAGTAAATGGCCAAAATATGCAATAAAATTCCGCACTATGTTTTTCCTTGTTAAATATGTTTGGAAACCCAAACAAAATATTATAGGCTTGAGCCTCTACTTAGATTCTATTTAAAGAAATTGGTCTAATAGATTAGGAAATAGGTTTCAAAATGTTGGAAATGTGATAGTTGACAAGAGTGCACAGATTGGTGAGGGTTTCTTGATTGGGCTAGATGTGGCCATTGGCCTAGGTTATATGATTGAGAAAGGATTGAGACTATCACTATGCACCATTATGCATGAAGTGTGCAATAAGATGATGATCATATGTTTGGAAGCATAAATGGTTGGAAATATACTAGCTAGAGTTGAAAACATGATGATATTTGGGGAGAAGTGCATGTTTGTAATGAGGTATACAACAATTCATATGTGTCCCTTCCTCACAAGGAAATGAACTTAAACATTCTCACACTGGGAATTTGCATTCATCAAAAAGATGCAAGATGACTAGTAGAAATTGATTATTATAATATGATCCAAGTGGATATTGGTGGCCACCTGCCTATTCCACTTGGACCCCCACCATTGTTTCTTTCATTTTTTCAGTTTCCTTAATTGTAGCACAACTTACTATTTTGGGTAGTTTTTCGGGTCCTAAACTTCTGGAGTTGTTTTGAGGCCCTAAACGACATTTTTTGGGGTATCTACCGATCAACAAATATCAACATTATTTTTTTTGTCAACAGTTGTATACCTCGAATAGAAGTTTCTAACGATGTATCATATGCGTCAAATGGAGATAGTATGCCAAAGTTACGACTCCGGTAAATTGATGTACCAATTTACCCCGACGGGGCCCATATTCTGGCGTTTCATCTCCTAGGGTTAGGTTTTTTGGAGATTTAGGGTTTCCATTGTTTCTCAATAATATATAGGCCTTAGAGCCTCATTGTAACAGAGTGTTCAGAGGCATGTAGCCTCCACATCTCTTCGCAGAGATAAGCTATGAGCGCCCTAGCTAGTTTATTTCTATTCTGTCTGTTAACAAATTTCAGTTATGTGATATTAATGAAATGAACTGTTATTTTCGCTGCATCTTTGTAGTTATTTGTGTATTCTGTTGTGTTCCTGCATAAATATGGATTAGTGGTATCAGAGTGGTCTTCTCTCTCTCAATCCTTCTTTTCATGTCCCCAACGAGGTCGAGGTATAAGGTGTTAGGGCTCGATCTGGTTGAACCTTTGCAAGATCATCCTCGTAAACCCTGACGGTCACCCATGGGGAACGAAAATAAAGACGAGGGAGTAGGATATCCCATCAAAATATTTCTCTACGAGGCCCTTGAAAAAGAAAGGAACATGATGATGGATAACTTCACCCAGATCCTTCAACGATTGCCCACTGGTGGTGCATCTGCATCCAAAAGCCACTCTGGAGGCGCAACCCCTTTTAAGGTACAAGTAAACTTTGACATTCCCATATTTGATGGTCAAATAGATGCAGACACGGTATATAGATTGTTGAATCTATTACAATGATATTTCTCGGTTCATGAATTTTCCGACAGGGAGAAGATTAATTTTTCATTGCTCAAAGTCGCCCCCCATGTCAAGGACTAGTGGGAAACCTACTGTGAGAAAAAGGACGAGGAGGAACCCTCCCTGTTCTCGGTCGTACCCACTTGGAATTCCTTTTGAGATGCCATCAAGGAAAAATATTATCCCATGGGGAGATATGAGGACAACTACATACAATGGACTACGTTGCAACAACAAAGGGATCAAGATGTGCATAAGCTAATGAATCTATTCCATACCCTACACACAAAGTTGGGTATCAAAGATTCAGAGAAACATTTGGTGTTGAAGTACCATAGTTGTCTACATAGATACATTCAGAATGAAATGGAGTTCCTCAACATCTCCTCACTTGGTACGACATACTAGTATGCTGCCAAGATTGAGAAGAAATTCAAGAAAAAAAAGCGAGACTTTGGATCTGCAAAACAAAAGAAAGTGAAAGGTGCCCCCAAACCATAGAACAAAGGAAAAATCCAAGGCATGGCAGCTCAAGACAACCTGCCAAATCCACAAGAAAATAACAACACCATGAAGCCAAAGAAGGACACGAGAAAGTGGTGTGAGTTCCATAAGAGCTCCACTCACAACACAAGTGAGTGTCGGGCCAAATAGTCACTGATGGCCGAGATGAGGGATTTTGAATCAGATGCATTCTCCGACACTGAATCTAAATACAAGAAGGGGAATGGCAGAGGGAATCAAATTATTAATGCGGAGCCCAACGCCATCGTTGCCACCATGAAGATCCAAAAGGAAGAACTGGAAGATCTAGAGGAGGAGGAGCGTCTCTTCCACTCCCATATGTGGGTAAATGGTTCCCCGTTATAGTTCATTGTCAATAGTGGGAGCCAAAAGAACCTCATTTCAGCAGAGGTTGTGAAATGGTTGGGATTATTGACCATAGCACACCCATAGCCATACACGATCGGGTGGCTTAAGCAAGGATGGGATCTCCGCATCAACTAGCAATGTTGTTAAGAACCAAACATCAATATAGCATAGAAAAACCTCAGAATAAGTACTCAACACCTTGAAAAAGAGAGAAATTCAGATAATAATCCTCTTCGAGGGGGAAACCTCCTTATCCCCACATAAATGTACAATTACAAGATGATTCCAAATTAAAATGTCTCCTTGGTATATATAGGAGACTAGGAGGTATAATTACAACTAATGGACTAAAGCCGACATAAATAAAATAACATTATTAATGTAATATGCCCCAATTAAGGGGTAATGAGCCATTATTTAGGGCTTAATACACCCATCCCCTTGAGACAAGTGTTGTCCTCAATGCTTGAGTAACTCTGGATGCTTTTGTATAAAAGACTCATCTTCCCAAGTGGAATCTTCAGCCAGTAGTTTCCTCCATTTAATGAGATACTCTGAAATGGATCTATTCCTCAGCTGGAGAATTCTTATGTCATTGATGGCTTCAGGATCCAATATGATTTTTCCTTCCTCGTCAAGTTTTGGAAATATTGTTTGAACTAGGATCTTGTCACCTATAACCTTCTTTAAGCATGAAACATGGAAAACTAGGTGTACTCGTGAAGATGCAGGCAAATCCAATTTGTATGCCATAGTACCAATCTTTTGCAACACCTTATAAGGGCCATAGTACTTTGGTGATAAT
>SNQJ01S0016339.1:32716-73937 GCA_010110895.2 Picea sitchensis | reverse complement strand
GCCAATATATTCTCTTCCAAAAATTCTATAACCACTGAATCAGTGGCTTTCCTGGTAGGAATTGCCTCCACCCACTTGGTAAAATAATCTGTGGCAGTAAGAATCCACCTATGTTGAGCGCTTGAATGTGGATTTATCTCACCGATGAAATCAAGCCCCCATTGCTGGAAAGGTGCTTTTGTTTTGATTGGAACTAACGGCATAGCTGGTAACTTATGTTTTCCAGTGAAAAATTGACAAGGGTTACAAGCCCTTACCTTAGCATTTACATCAGGAAACAGCTTGGGCCAATAATAACCAGCCCTTAAAATTTTGTATGTTGTTGCTCTCCAGGCGTGATGCCCTCCACAGACCCCTTCATGAAACTAATTAATGACTTCCTCTGTCTCTGATTCAATCAAGCATACTAAAAGGAAACCAAGTGGGTCTTTCCAGTATAATTTTTTCTCAGAAATGCAATATTTAACTGCATGCAATTTCAATGTTCTAGCTTTGGAAGCTGACAATTCATCTGGACATTTCAAAGTTAAAAGATATGTTACTATATCTTTATACCAATCAGATGAAATAAATTTGTCTTCAATCTTGTTTTCAATTATTTGATCATCGATTTCATTCATATCTATCCATCCTTCTTCCTCTTGAACATTGTTCATTCCAAGAGCCCGAAAATTAGATTCAGCTAGCAGTCTAGCTAAACCTTGTCCTTTAACTAATTTAGTTGGCTTGACCTCCAAGTCAAATTCCTGAATTTTTGCAAGCCATCTACCCCTCTTACCATCACTGTCTGCTTGTACTAAGATATCCTTTACAGCGTTGGTAGGTACATATGCAATGATTTTGGAATGTAATACATACGTTCTAAAAGCTTTCAGTGCTTTAACCATTGCGTAAGCTTGTTTCTCCATTATATTGTATTTTAGCTCAGCGTCTCGGAGGCTCTTACTGAAAAAGGCGATGGGTTGCTCAAAACCCTCCTCATTCTTTTGGAGGAGAACAGCAGCCAGTGTATGTTCTGAAGCAAATGAAAAAATGAAGAATTCCTTAAGATAGTCTGGACTTGCTAGTACCAGGGCTTCGCTTATAACTTTCTTAATGTGACCAAAAGATGCCCTTGCTTCTATTGTCCACTTAACTTCGCTATTCTTCCTAAGCATATATGTTATCAGTTTAACAATTTCAGCAAAATTAGGGACGAATCTTCTCAAAAAAAATATTTTTCCTAAAAAAGATTGAATCTCTTTAACATTTCTAGGAATAGCTAATGTTTCTATGGCCTCTACTCTCTTTGGATCAATTCTTATACCATCTCGGGATACTATATGACCTAACAATTTGCCCTCCTGCATGGCGAAATGAGATTTTTTGGATTTAATGAAAGACCATACTTACGACATTTTTCAAAAGTTTGTTTTAAATGAATAATGTGATCTTCATCTAATTTTGAAAACACAGTAAGGTCATCCAGATATATAACTACAAACTTATCTCGTTCACCGACAAAGGCAATATCCATTGCTCGTTGGAATGTGGCTCCTGCATTCATTAATCCAAATGGCATTTTATCATACATAAAAGTACCCCAAGGAGTAGTGAATGCAGTCTTTTCCTTATCAGTTTCACTAACATCAATTTGGTTATAACCTAAAAAGCCATCAATCATGGACATCCTAGTAGCCCCTACTACTTTTTCCAGCACATGATCCATTTTTGGTAGAGGATAGTTGTCTTTAAGAGAAGATTTATTTAAATTTCTAAAGTCAACGCATAATATGATCTCTCCATTTTTCTTTCTCACTAGTACTAAATTGGCAACCCAATCAGAATATCTCAAAGGAACAATAATTTTTGCATCCAAAAGTTTTTTAACTTCTTTCTCAATGACAGGTAATAAGATCGGGTTAAACTGTCTGAGTTTTTGCTTGAAAGGTTTTACACCTGGTTTAAGTGGTATTTTGTGTTCTATCACCGAGGTGTCATAAGTTTTCAAATCTTCGTATGACCATGCAAACACATCTTTATATTTTTTCAGCAACTCTGTATATTTGTTTTTATTTTCTACTGACAAAAATTTAGATAATTTGACCATTTTGGGATTATCTACAGTTCCTATGTTACAGTCTTCAACCTCTTCTGGCTGAGGTTGTAAAGTGGTTTTAGAAGGAATGTCATCTTTATTAAATAGTCTTTCTAAAGGTATCAGACCTTTGGGGATTTGATTATTTTTTAAAACAAGCATCCGGCGATCAACTATTTTATCATGAAACTCCTTTACATCTTCACCTTCCTGCATGATCCAAAAAGGATCATTTTGATTCTCCTGATCATTATATGTTTCTGAAAACTCATCTAAAGATTCAAGAAACTTTCTAAGTTGTTCATCATCTTCGAAAACTTGCCAATGCTGTACATTATCAGGTATGGAAGGTCGGTGTCTCATTTGAATATGGTATTTTAAATTAAAAGACGTTGGGGATCAAATGTTGAAGCAGCTTTAGCTAAGGCATCGGCCTGTTGGTTTTCGGATCTAGGAACAAAATGGAAATTCACAGAAGTGAAGAAATTTTCAACTAAATCCCATACACAGTTTCTATAAGTCCTTAATCTAGGATGTTTTGCTTGATATTGCCGGTTTACTTGTCTTATGATTAATTCAGCATCACCGAAAACTTCAATATTTTTAATTTTCATTTTTCTTGCAGCTTCTAAACCAAGAACCAAAGCCTCATATTCACATACATTATTTGTACAGTCTATATACCACTGGAGCCTATAAGAAAAAGGTATTACAAATTGATCGTCAGGGGCAATAAGGAGTACTCCAGCCCCAGCTCCGAGATAAGAAGAAGCTCCATCAAAAAACATTTTCCATGTACCAGTATTATATACATTTTCTTTTATTTCATTTTTTTGAACTTTTTCTTCTGTATCTTTATTATCTACATCTATCTCAAAATCATCATCTAATGATAAAATACAGTTCCCTAAATCTTGATCTGCTATATACACTGGGTGATTTTTAGGATTTTTTGGGTCACTCACGGTGAATGCCATCCGAGTTTCCCTGTATAAACGAGTAAATTGTCCTCCAAAAACAGGGATAGTAGCGTATGTCATATCTAACTGGATGGAACCTCCAAGCTTAGCTCCCCAAGATCTAGATAGTAGCATTCCATATTTTGGTGGAATATCTGCAACTACCACATCCATAAGAATGCTTTTAGAGGGTATCTGAGCCAAGTTGACTACTAGGTATTTAATCATCCCTATACATTTAACCCTCCTAGAATCAAAAGAGTACAAATCACCATAGGGTCTAGTAATTTCGAGACCAAGTTTATCCATTATTGCTTTAGGCATGACATTATGTGAAGCTCCAGAATCTAACATACAGTTGTGTAAAAGGTGATCAAAAATAGTAAGTGTGATATAAAAAGGAGCTACTATATCTTTTTCTCCTTCTACGTGCGGACCGAAAACAATGATAGGTTTATCATCTTCTAAGTTAATTGTGTCAGCTTGACTTTCCTTTTCATAAAAATTGATCATTTTAGCTATTTGTTTTCGGTATACTGGATTTTTAGCTAATTCGACAAGAGGGATAGGAATTTTGATCTTACTTATTTCATTTTCCAAGTTAAAATTACCTATGGCCTTGTCGTTCTCAATATGTGGGGCTTCCATAACCTTTTTCTCAGCTTTACGCTGTGGTGTAACTTTATTTTCTTTTATCGGAGTTTGAATATTTACAGGGGTATTTTCTACTGGCTCTAACTGTACAGGGTTATCTGTTGAATTTCTTTTTGCGGATTGTTTATCTGCAACCTTTGGGTTTTCCTCATTTGTATCATTTCTAAGCAAAACCTTTTTCGTTTGAACATTAGGAAGATTTTTATTTCTCGATCTCAGATTATATCTTCCCTGCAAATCAGCGATAATGTCATATGCAACACTTTGATATGTATGATCATCAGTTGCATTATTGCTAACTGTATCTTCTGATTTACTTTCCTTATTCAACGATGCTTCATAATCTTGTCTAGATAAATAAGGATACCTGTTATCATCACCAAGACAATGAATATCTTCTTCCAACTCTTCAAATTCGCCAAAATCTTCTTCTCCAATATAGTCTTCAGTTTTAAAAGGTGCTTGAACTTTTTGATCTTCATTTTTTATCGTTTTATGTGGTCCTTGTGTCTCAGGATTTTTTCGGAAATCCTTTCTGGGAAAATTATCCCTTCTAGGTTTTTCTAATTCCATTTTAGAAATTTTGTTGGAGAGTTGTTGGATGACCCTGGCCATCTCATCTATTCTATCTCCAGCAGATTTTCCTGAACCTGAAGGTCCACCTTGTTCTTTAAATTTTTTATTGTCTTTATTTACATTTTCTGTCTTTGCTTTGAGCTTTCCTGATGCCATCATATTAGATTCAATTTCTACTGCATCATCTTGCATTTTAGGGAGATCTAATGATCGTCTCTCCCTCAATAGTAAAGCAAAGTCAGGATCAAAAGCACCAGCATAGGTTACTTTGGCTGAAGGTTGTGAAGCCTTGACTTCAGCTGGAATTTTATTATATAATTTATTAAATCGTTGTGTAAATTCCAACACTGATTCAGAATTTTTCTTTTTTAGGGCTCCGAATTCTGTTAGGTAGTAGAGGTGATCTTTTCTCTCACCCCATTGTCTGATAAAGGCACTCTCCAGCTCTTCATAAGATGTTAATGACCCAGCTGGTAAGGATCTAAACCAAGTTCTTACCTGTCCTTCAAAAGTTTGAACAAGTAATCTGGAATAAACATCTTCATGTTCTATTCCAAGAATATATGCAAATTGATCGAAAAAATTGATATGTTCTTGTGCAGTTAGATCACCCTCCCCAGTAAATTTAGGGAGGCTCTTCATATAGTTTTCTGGAAGATCATGAAGAGGGGCAGGAAGAACTAGGGGAGCATACCTAGCGGCCACTTTGGCAAAAATCACAGGAACTGGTATTTGATTCCCACCACCTCCACCACCTCCTCCACCTCCTCCAACATTTTGTCCTGCCATGGTTAGGTTTGGAAATGAAATTGGGACAATGTGTGGGGAAGATTCTTGGAAGACAGTAGATGAAACTTCGGGAAAAGAAAAAGTATCAAAAGAGGGTGGAAGAGAAAGTGATCGTTCAAAAGATTTAGAAGAATTTGATTTTGTAAAATTAGATTGATCTGTAGTATAATTTGATAAAAGGGTTTGTTTAAAAGATTTTCTTGATTTTAAGATTTTTTCTGGATTCGAGACTGGCGAGTTCTGTTTGGTATCCGGGTTTTTTCTGGTATTTTTACGGCTACTAGACAATTTATTTAACGTGGAGTCGCCAAGTGAAAGATGATTAGCCTTATAAAGTTTTCTGCTCTTGTTCACTATCAACAGCAGAAATTGTCAATGTCATTTTTTCCCAGGGAAATAATTCTTTACTTCGATCCCCGGCAACGGCGCCAAAAAGATGTTGATCCTGAGTTTGTGTTTTAAGGCTGTAAAACACACCGTCAAGGCATCCGATTAAAGATTTTTATGATAATACTTTTTAAACAAAGAAACAAAGAAAGACTAGATCAGATTCAGTTTCTCAACTGTCTCTGTCTCTCCTCCCATTGTTCTTGGATGCTTATATCACGTTCGATTGCAGCCCACGACCTTTCTAACTCAGTCCTATTTATTGCAGTTTGCAAAATGGTGTTAAATAAGTTTAGTGCAATGCTTGTTTGATCTTGTAGACCAGGTTCTACGTTAGGTTGTCTACCGTTAGGAACGGTCATGGGTGATAGGGTTTTAAATATTTGTAAAGAGGGTTTTTTATATATTGGTTACTTCAAACTTTCAGAAAATATATTAATGAAACAACTTTAAAATCTAAACAGTAATGTAAAGACACAACTAAGGCCGTTTCCTGGTTTTGTGACAATTTTGAAATTGTAGACAATGAAACACAACAGAGAGAAATATAAGGCTTTTATCTGGAAAGAATCTTATATTTCAATTAACAGTAATGAAAGAGACACAGGATTTCTAACAAAGAGAAATATTAAGGAACAGAAGGTTACAGGTCTTAAAATCACTAAAGTAATTTTAGAGGAAAAACTATAACACATTCAACATCCAAACCAATATGAAAAAATAAACAACAATTGCATATAATTTCAAATTGATTTACTTGCTAGAAACACACATTAAGAAGAAGATTTAACAAATGATGATAGACAGGGGAAGAAACATAGTCACGAAATTGCAGGATTCGGAATCTTGTTGCGATTTATATTCCCTTAAACTTCAAAGCTGATAGTACAAAAATTGGCTTTTTTCCAAAATTTCTGAAGCCCCGTTTCAGCCTCTTGAAATTATATTTATACATTTCTGTCCAAACTTTCTGTTGGTAACTAACCAACTTCCTAATCTTTCGGTTGCATAAACTAATGTCAACCATTTGCAATTTATTTCAAAATACTAAAAATAGAAATATTTACAAATTTTTAACTTTGAGTTGAAGAACTTGCTTTATCTGCTTCGACTTCTTGAACATGTTTCTCTAAAAAGTTCACCAAGGCCTTAGGAGCCTCTGGTACTTCGTTTGCTTCAAACGAGAAGAAACTTCTTTATAGACCTGGCAGCTGGGTTGCAATTGTTTTCTCTGTGGACTTAACTTTCTCCAATCTTGAATTGGAGGCTATCATCAACTTCTCGATCTCTGCCATATTGACCATTTTGATGTTTGGGATTTCCACTTTCTTTTCTTCAAGTTCTTCTTTTTTTTTTAACTAATATCTGTTAATGTTGATTTCTCCTAACAACTCGGAAAAGCCATCTGTCCAGATCTGTGCTGAGTCTTTTTCAATAACATTGAAGATTTTTTGACAATCTTCATTGATTTCCTTTGTAATTCTTTTATATCCTTCCAATTTTGTTTCCCAAACCTTAATCATAATATCTCCTTTCAACTGCTCTGAAATGGATAATTTCTGTAATTTTCCAGCTTCTTCTTTTTGTAAAGAAGTTATTATTTTTTGGAAAGAATTTCTTGCTGCTTTTGCTTCTTTTTCTTTTTGCACTGCCTTGTCCATAGATCTCTTAGATTCTTAAAAATAATTCTGGATGATTTCCAGATTACAAAATACCTTCTGTTGTTCTTCCTCAATATTTGTATATATTTCTGATGCTTTATTCTTGAACTGATCTATTTCAATCACTTGATTAGTAATTGAAATGATTTTATCTTGCAAAGATTTATTTTCATTGCCCAGATTCTGCACTTGTTCTTGGGTAGTTTGAATCATATGTTTTGCTTCAGTCAAGTTTTCATTTAACTTTTGTATATCTTGTATATCTTTAAGTCTAGCCTACTCTAGACCTTTTTCTATTCCCCATCCAATCATTTTTTCACTTTCCTTTAACCTGTCCTGCAGCTGTGTAATTTCTCGATCCTTCTACTCTATCATAGTGATTAAATTTCCTACAGAGTACATATTGGCTGATGCTATAGCCCCCATAGTTCCTGCTAACTCTGTAGCAAATTCACCTTCATTCAGCTTCTTTCCATCAATAATAATTTTATGTTTTTTCATTGTTCTTTCTCCTACAGGATGTAATTCCTATTTCAACACAGCTCTCCGTTTTTTGCTGAAAAAATAGTCCGATGAAGGTATTTCATCTATGTTGATTGGTTCTAAGTCACTTACGTACAGAACTCCTTCATGAGGGGTTCCAAAAGTAGCCTGTAGTGGGGTTAATGCTGTAATGGGACTCCCAAGTTCCTGTGAAGCTGTTCCCCCAACAGTTTCTGGAATATCATCAAGGTTTATTGGATTTGTCTCTGCTCCTTTTCCCTTTTCTGTCTGTGTTTCCTTGATCTGTGAACTTTCTGTATTCTGAGGAGGAATCTCAAAATATTTCAATTTACCTTTATCGCTTGTATCATACTGAATAATGGTTTCAAAACCTGGAGGAATTGTTTCTGGCACTTGCGTTGATGTTGGCATTTCGCCTTGCAAAATCTTTGGCAAACACTATCTTCTATTTCTTTGAAAAGATGCAAACCCCACCTGTGCATCAGGTGACAAGTTTTGCACTCTACTCTGAACTTCCTCATAAGACTTAGCATTTTTAAAAATATCATCATAAAATGAAACTTCATGTTCATATGCTTTCAACCCACATTGTGTGACATGACGATTAATTATTTGATATGGGTCATGTTTCCTGTGTTCTATATCAACTAATTTCACTTCACTCAATGATTCAGCTTCTGACTTGGAATGACCTATGTTTAATAAAACAAATTTTCCTAGATAAACCGGAAAAGATGTCCATGCCTTCTTTTGTTGAGCTTTCAATTCTAGCCCAATACCACCATTTATCAATTGATGAGCCACTTCTCTGCATATTAACCTGTCTGGTAAAATTTTGGGTAGTGCATGAGGTGGAATAGAACAGCCATAAACTCTCACATAGGAAAAAAATTCTTCAATGAACCAGTCAGCAACTGCTTTGAGGTTTTCTATTATGGTATTGGAAATGCGAGGAGGTTCGCATCCGAAGAAAATTCTGTGTAGAGGAATAATTACATAATGGCAAATCTCATAAAAATTATTTTTGGCATTTTCTTCCCACAGAGCTGAATGGTACTTATGAACAGGCTATGTACAAGAAGCATCCCAACTCCAGTTCATTAATGGGAAAGGAGTCTTAAAGCAAATAGCATCCATTATATAGGCTGACATATAAAAGGCCATTGTTTGTCCCTTTGACCTAGCTGTTTGATAATTCATAACCTCTGTAGTGATATTGTCTGATAAAATCTTATGCCAATTGAAACTGCGCCCTTCTGAAACTTCTTCTAAGAAAGGTGTCCATTCTTCACTAAAGTGATAAGGATCTTTTTTCCCATATAGTCTACATAACATCATTGCTAAATACACCATATATTCATTTAATGACGCAGTGGCATAAATTCCATGTAAATCGGCCCTAAATTTGTTTTCATCTCTGGCCCATCCCCTTATCTTGTCAGGGTATGTTTGGCCACCTTCAACGCACTCTTTTTGTTGAAATGCAGCTAAAAACTCAGAATTAAAAGTGTGCCTATAATTGGGCGATAACTTATACATTACTTGGATATGTTCAGGCCTGAATGAGCCGATAACAGCTCCTTGCTCGTTCAGAATACTTCTGGTCGGAACGTCCACTTTATCCAGTGCCCAAGCAACCATATCAGTATATGAAACAAGTCTCGGGCATGCAGCAACCTTATGAAGTCCAGTCTCGGCGATATCTCGGAGATGATTGTCTGCACCATTATCCGCATATGAAAGTTCATCTTCCATTTTTTCTGCAATTGCAGCCCATGATTTGACAGAGTGTACCACCCCAGTTGCAGTAGTGTCTGAAATAATATCGCCTTCCGGTTGCTCTTCAGTTTTCTTTGAAGCCTTTTTGGGCGCCATAGCTCTATGTTCACTAGCTCTGTGTTCGCTTGAATACCTATAACAGAGCAGAATTTAGCTTCGAAATAATGTAAACGTTTCAAAAGTTATTTTGAATATATCATAAAATCCTCGAGATTTGTACTCTGTTATGAAATAAATGCAAAAGATATTCCCGATAATAAGCTTTTAATGTTTGTACCTGAGCTTTTTCGATATTTTCAAATATGATAGAAACTTGACAAATTAGATAATTGTTGTATTAAAGATTATTTATTAAACGTTTAAACCTTAAACCTTGTTTCTAAGAATGATTACTTAGCATTAATCTTGATTTAAATTTGAAAACACTTTCATTGGGGTTTCGAAACTTTCGATGTAAAGAAAATAAGTCATCGCAGAACCCCGATCGCCGAATTCACGATGTATTATTTAGTTAAAACACTTTTATTTTCTTAATTAATCCAGATTAACTTTCTCGGGATTTCATTAATCAGGAAATCAGAGATCGGGAAATCGGGGATCGTGAAATCGGGAAATCAAAGTCATGAAAATGAATGTTCACAAAACTGCGAACTCCGATATCCCGATATGATTATTTATTCTTAATCATGCTTAACAGTAATTATATTAATTACAAATCTCAATTAAGGATTAACTAAATTCGGGGATCAGGAAATCGGAACATTTGATGACGAGTTTCTTTGTTCTCACAAAATCGCGAATTCCGATTTTGCGATGAGATTAACTTAAGGTTTAAACCCCTTTTTTAAAAATGATTTAATTAAATGATGTTTTAATTTAGGATTAATATATCGGGAAATCGAGGATCGTGATTTGGCTATTTAATTTGTGTTGAACAGTGTTATTTCAGAACTCCGAATCCCGATATCCCGATGTGAATTTAGCATTCCTTAAGTTTTAACATTACTGTTCATTTAAAATATCATTTGAAAAAGTGTTTGGAATATATATTCGTTTGGATTTTAATCATTCTTATCCTAAGATGAACCATAAAGGCATTTTGAATCCGTCGGAGATGAAATTTTTTGCTTTTTAAAAATTTATATAATGTAAAGGGTCAAAGATACAAAAAAAAATTATACTTAAGGTCAAAGATCAAGATCTGTTTCAACATAGGCTCCAACTGGGGACCTCGTTATCCCATAGGCCTCAAAACCCACTTCTTCAATCCCGCTCCCAAGCTAACCAGGTGCACAAAAAGAAAATGGCTATGGAAACAGGTTCAGGTATAGTGAAATGAATGTTTGAAGGATAACTAACTGCGTGAGTGGAAAATGGTCATGGAGTCATGGTTGAATGATCGAAGGAATCATGGGAGAGATGATGGTAACGATGATCGTCTGAATGATGGAAGCCTCCCCAAATGAACTAGATGATCGTCTGAATGATGGAAGCCTCCCCAAATGAACTAAGTCCCGACAATATGTATGCATGTCCCCAACTTGACACTTGTCATCTTGGGAGATACTTTGGTCCACTTATCCCCAACTTTAGAACTTAGGATAAAATAATTATCCATACTTTATGTTTTAAGAAATATTAATATAATATTCATTTTTGGCTTAAGCTCTCTGGCTTAGTCCTTTCCTTAACTTTTGGCCCTCCCTTTCCCTAACTGGTGGAGTTTAGTCCCCCATCTCTTTTATCATGGTCGGTCTACACGCAGCAATGTATTTTATATTAATCATGAGCCATACAAAATAGGTGCACTGGCCTTTAACATCTAGGCACTATGGCCTAATTCAAAAACATAAGCATCCCAGCTTATAATAACTGGCTCTCCATCCTATAACACATATCATATACATAAAGGCTCGCTAACCTCAATATTGTGCGCACTTTAGTTACTACGCGGTATCCGAGAATGAATATTGTGCGCACTTTAGTTATTGCGCGGTATCCGAGAATGAATATTGCATGCACTTTAGTTACTGCACGCAATATCCGGAATTGTGTACACTACATCATTTTACTGCACAGTACATGAACACACTATGCCATGAAAGGTGCATCACAAAATGATTTCAAAGTAGCTCACCAGCTTAAATACACTTGCATTACATTTACAATTGGGTTCGGCCGAGGGATATTACAATCCCCTCCCCTTATTTATGCACTGTCCTCAGTGCATCATGTACCCATATACAACAAAATTTTCAAAAATTCTCAAAAAGATGCGGGTATTATGCCTGCATTACATCCTCATGCTCCCAAGTAGCGTTCTCAGGACCATACCAGGTCCATTGGACCTTTACAAGCCCTATGGCTCAATTCCGGAGCTGTTTGATTTTCCGGTCCAAAATGTGCATCGGATGCACTTGGAAAGCACCTTCTTGCTCCACCTGAATCACATTCCAATCAATAACATGATTAGCATCAAGTGTATATTTCTTTAGCAATGATACATGGAATACATTATGAACAGAAATAGATGTAGGCAATGCAATCATATAAGCAACGGGACCAATCCTCTCTAGGATTTCAAATGGTTCACAAAATCTGGCTGCCAACTTGGCATAGCTTCCCAGCTTCAGGGAACTCTTGTTAGCTTTCACTTTTAGGAAAACATGATCACCCACTTTTAACTCTCTATGGGTTCTATTCTTATCGGCATAACTTTTCTGCCTATCTTGGGCAGCTTTCAAATTCTATTTAATTTTTATCATTTGATCCTCCATCTCCTTGAGCAAATCTAGCCCAATTATCGTCCTATCAGCTGAATTATCCTAGCTTACTGGAGTATTGCACTTTTTGTCATAAAGTGATTCAAATGGGCTCATATTCAACGATGCCTGATACCCATTTTTGTAAGCGAATTCTACCAAGTGCAGGTAGTCTACCCATTTCGATGGTTTGTCCATCACATACATTCTCAGTATGTCTTCTATCACTTTGTTCACCCTCTTTGTTTGTCCATCAGACTCAGGATGATAAGTTGTACTAAAGTTCAGATTCATTCTAAATCCTTTGAGCATTCCTTTCCAAAAATTCAAGTTGAATTTTGGGTCTCTGTCAGACACTATTGTTTTAGGAATTTCGTGCAATCGTGCTACTTCCTTCATGAAAATATCAGCAACATATGTTGCCTTGTGAGTAGTTTTCAATGGAATAAAATGGGCAGCTTTTGTAAGCTTGTCCACCACCACCATGATCGAATCATGCACCTTGCATGTTTTGGGAAATCCCGTAGTAAAATCCATTTTCACCACTTCCCACTTCCATTCAGGAATGGGAAAAGGTTGCAGCAACCCTGTTGGGTGCCTATGCTCAGTTTTAACTTTCTGGCATTCCATACATCTAGTGATGTATTCAACGATCTCTCTCTTCATGCCTGGCCAAAAGTATTGGCTCTTGACTGCTGCCACGGTTTTATGATATCCAAGGTGCTCTGCATAAGAAACATTATGCATCTCATGCAAAATAATACGTTTCAAGTCCTCGACATTTGGTACAAAAATGTTGTTCTTGTGCAGCAGTATTCCATCTATTCCCAAATTATAAATATCCATCTTTTGTGGCATCTTACCTTGTTGTAGTTTTGCTACCAACTCTTTGTACTGTAGGTTTGCATTTGCAGCCTCCGGAATTTTTCTTTTAATATCATTGTTATACATGCTAATGGATGTAGCATGTAGTTCTTGCACCCTCCTGTTGAGTGCATCAGCCACTTTATTCTCCTTCCCCTTGATATGCTTTATATCAAAGTCATATTCACTTAGAAATTCTAACCGTCTGCTTTGCCTAGAATTTAGATTTGTCTGATCAAATAAATACTTTAGACCATTGTGGTATGTTCTTAGCTCGAACCTTTTCCCCATGAGATAGTGTCTCCATTACCTCAAGGCATGCACTATGGCTGCCAACTCCAAATCATGAGTGGCATAGTTTCTTTCATGCTCCTTCAACTTCCTTGATTCATAACATATAACCAACCCATTTTGAGTGAGGACTCCACCAAGTCCTTCATTACATGCATCTATGCATACAACGAAGTCTTCATTTGGGTCTGGGATCCTTAATATTGGAGCACTTGTCAATAATTGTTTCAGGTGTTGGAAGCTCTTTTCACAATCCAGTGTCCACTGAAACTTCACATCCTTCCTTTGCAATGAAGTGATTGGGTGTGCTATCTTTGAGAATCCTTCAATAAATCTCATGTAGTGGCTTGCAAGACCCATGAATGATCTCACCTCTGTCACATTCTTTGGTGCTGACCATTCTCTAATGGCTTTTATCTTCTCAGGATCCACTGCTATCCCATATTTTGAAATGATATGCCCCAAATAATGAATTTGTTTCTGATAAAATGAGCACTTGCTCAATTTGGCATACAACTAATGCTTCATTAATACTTGCAAGACCATTCTCAAATGATGTCCATGCTCTTCCTCTGACTTAGAATATATAAGAATGTCATCCAAAAAGACAATGACAAACTTGTCTAAATATTCTCGGAAAACACCATTCATTAAGCACGTGAAAACAGTTCGTGCATTTGACAACCCAAATGGAACCACTGTCAACTCATAATGACCATACCTTGTCCTGAAGGCGGTCTTCCTAATATCTTCCTCTTTAATCCCAAGGTGACAAACAAGACTGGGGCACCCCAAGGTGACACACTTGGGCATATATACCCCTTTTTTAGAAGTTCTTCAAGCTGCATTTGCAACTCCTTCAATTCTGGTGTACTCATTCTGTAAGGAGTCTTTGACACTAGAGGTTCTCCAAGCATTAGATTTATAGAGGAATCAATGTCTCTCTTTGGGGGTAGTCTTGGTACCTCCTTGAATACTTCTTCAAACTCTTTCAGGACTGCTTAATCTTCCAAATTTGGCACATTATCTTTAGGTGTCTCTTCCATATGAGCTGCAAATATTTGACACCCTTTTCTTTAACATTTCTTTAGCTACAATGCTGAAATTTCTCTAATGGTTACTGCTCTGGGAATTCCCTACACTTTCTTTTGGTTCCCTTCCTCATCCAAGAAAGTGAATGCTTTGTTATGACAGTCTAAGAGAGCGTGATGTTGGTCAAACCAATCCATCCCAATTAGACAGTCATAGGAACCTAAAGGAAAGATGTTCAAATCCACCTTGGTGTTCAGCCCATTCATGTCCATAAGACATGACTTAACCATCTCATTAACTTTTCTTTTGGCTCACGTATCCAGTTGCACCAACCAAGATTTTTCATGCTTGCTTCTTGGAAATTGCAAACTTTCCACCATCTTAGGGTCTATGTAACTATGACTAGCTCCTGAATCAATTAAAATAGCAATAGTTTGGTTGTTAATCATACCTTCCACTTCAATCATGTGTGACTGATACTCTTCTTTCTTGTTATCAAGGGTTGCATAGATCCTTGGCACATTTCTTCCCATGTCCCCCACTGTTTCAGCTTGCTATACATGGTAAACAGTTCTTCCTTTTTCACCTCTATGAGGACAATATCTGAACATATGATCTCCCTTACAACCCCAACATTGAATAGGTGGTTGCCTTGGCCTTTGATTCCCTGTGTCAATCGTTCTGGGCTCTCTAGGAGTTTGTTGTCCCTGTGGATTATTTCTGAAGAAGGATGGCTTAGATCCCTTCTTTCTCTGATCCAACTTGAACTTCTTTTTGTCTTCCCAAGCCTTTTGGAAAGTTGGCCTTACTTTCTGTTGATCATATAGGAATTTATCTCACGTTATGGTCCCTTCCAAAGTCTTGGGATCATCATACTGTATTTTGTCACTGATGAATGATGGCAATCCACTCAAATACCTTTGAATTTTTACTGTCTCATCCTTGATGAAAGAGACATACTTCAGTAGTTCTAGAAACCTTCTTTCATATTCATCTATGGTCATACTTCCCAGCTTGAGTTCAAAGAACTCTTTCATTTTCTTGTCATAATATCTCTTAGTGAAGTATTTCTTCTCAAAATACTTCTTGAATTCTCTCCAAGTAACACTTTTCTCTTTAATGTGTTGCACCTGCACAAGATGATCCCACCACATGGATGCCTTTCCTTTGAGTTGATAGATGGCAATTCTACCCTCTACATGAGAAGAATAATTATGCAATTGAAAATACTTTCTCATGCCCAACAACCATGTTTTTTCATCTTCATCCTTCTTGTGCTCACCATCAAAAGTAGGAGGTTTGATTTTTTTCATTTCTCCTTGTAGCTCATCGATCTCAGACCTCTTATGCCTTATGACAGGGGATGGACTTGAGTTCATGCATGCTCTCTTATTGGAATGCATCGTAGATTAATGGTGATGTTTGCTAACACTTCTAGCTCTTCTTTTCTCATCTGAAGGCTTGTGACTTCCATATTTTCTTGAACCACTCTCCCTATCCAATTTATTTTCTATTATATTCAAACCCTCCAGTAACTTCATGTTGAAGTCATCTTGTTGCTCCTTGGCTTTCATAAGCCTTTCATTATCATCTTTATGGCTTTGGACATCCTTTTGCAAATTTTTAATGGTCTCTACCATATTCATGTTTTCATTCCTCTCCTCTCCATGTCCATTGGAGTTTGTTCCTTCAATGCCCAAATGGACATCCATCCCTCTGCTCTCATCTTGTTGACTGCAATTCTCCTGTGCCTCTTCCATTCCTATGGACTCTGCATTGATCTGATCTGATCTAGTTGTTGTTAATTCTGTGAAAAGTGCAGCCATCAAAACTTATCAGGCTAACTAAATCAACAATTCATGAGAAATATGAACCATTTTGGTTCAATATATATATCAGAATTATTTCCTCTGATTTCCTGGTGTTATCATCATGACAATTTTTAGATACATCGAGGCGAAAGACGGGTTTCCGAAACCACTTTCGCCAAATTCTCGATGTCACGTGATTCAATATGTCAAAACCACCATTCGTGGGACAGGCGACGGCTAGTCAAATCGCCCCGTCTCACTCATTCGATACTTCACAACTGTATGAAGTCAGGTGAACGTCGTCATGTAACGAACTCAAAATCTAATCATTTGAAATGGATTAGTTGAGCATGGAAAACCAATGTACTTGTGCGCAAGTCTTTCTGTGCTTCATGATTGGGATGCTATAACTACCAACTCTCAAGTATGGAGGCATCATCTTATCCATAAATAGAGTAATCTCCAAATTTGCTCGACATTCTGATCTCTGTAAAAGCATTTTGGTGTCCACAAAATTGAGGTACATGGACAAAGCTATATCCGGTGAGACTGGTTATTCGAGCAACATGGCAAATTTTCCTACGAGTAAGAATAAAAAGGTAATTGTGCATATCTTAGCGACTAAATTCCACACAGAACCTGCTACAGACTCGAAATTGGAAGTTAGGCTAAATCCCATTATGAAGGATCTGGTCATCAACAGGCAAATTGTTAAGAAGAAATGGAGCAAGCGACAGAAGAAAGAACCCATAGCTGAAACCTAAAAGTGTTGGAGAGAATCAATTGATCTAGCTAGATACTTTAAAGGAGGAGCTCGCTAAGCTGAAATGAGTCCTCGAACAAAATTAGGTATATTTCAGTCATTTTTGGACAGATGGTAGTAGAGGTAAGGGACTCCAGTGATGATAGACCTATTCTTAAATGGTCCCTTTAAAATAGGACATCTGCTTTAAATCATTCCCTTTTTGTAACTTTGGGACTAAAATGAATATATAAATGCAGAAGCAGATTTTGGACTGTTTATGACAAGATTCTAACTGGTGGTGCTATGAATCTTGTTTTCTTTCTTATTATGTGTTTCTTGTAAGCTTATATTTCACTTTCATCTGTATAAATCGGAGAAATATAAAACCCTGAATTCATCTCTGAGATGCTCTCAGCTTTAGCAATTTAGACTATATTTATTTATTCTCAAACCAACTCTGAATTCATTTTAAATAATGCTCGGATGCAGTTGTGTGTTTCTTTTTCCTCTAATACCATGTAAATTTTCTATTAAACTCAGACTCATCGCCTTCCAAACGACTTCGCGCGCACAAAATTTCAACCTGTACACCCATATTTATCGTGCACAACAACACCACAAGGTAAATCGTGCTTCCGCGCACCTATATCCACTATGCATTTCTTCTCCATCGCGTCAATAACTTGCACGCACTACCTTTGCATTGTGCACCAATATTCACTGCGCACAGTTTTGGTTCTTGCCTTGATACCTGTTGCACACAGTTTTTGTATCACGCACTGATATTCCATATGCATTTCACCATGCCAAAGTTCAATATACCCCACTGCGCACAATAACCTACGTGCACCATTGACTACACTGTCGCAACCGCGCATAATAATCTGCATGCACCAATCAAACTCCTCTGTGTTTTGCAATACTGCGCACACCACATGCACCATTACTATTTGTGTGCACACTGCACATTGCTAATTTTAGCGTGCGCATCCATACACAATATTCTTCCACACGACGCCACAATTTACCGCGTGCACCTGCACGCCAACATTTTCCGCGCGGTGCCAAAATCTTCCATGGATGCTATGTGTCTTGAAATTTGACCACTTCGAAATTAGTCTTCTGTGAATATTCACTTCAACTGAACCTTTCCGACCCATCCAGGCTCAGTGTTCAAACTAAAGCTCTGATACCATATTGTAATGTCCTCAGCCACCCATGGTCAGACCACACTACACAAGGCAACTCTTATTGTTCTCTCACTACAGAACATATTGTAACATGCTCAGTATTCAACTGAGCTATGCTACATAATTCTACAAATACATGCATATACACACAAGCATATATACATATCAAACTGCATGCAATTAAAACATACATACACATAGAACTCTTGCGGAAGCTTTATCAATAAAACATAACAGACAATTACTTTACGTAAATCCTCGAATTCATGCTGAAATCACAGTAAACACATACATGCAGCATATATAGGAAATACCCATAGACACACAGACAGTTATAATCACACATATGATAAACCCGTAGAATGAGCATGTAAATAACAATGCAGCATGTAAATTTATCACACAATTGGTACTTATCTTGATAAGAATGTCACCAATTGCGCACAGACCATCTACGAACCTCCCAGCCTTAGACTACACTATTCATCACTTTCAACAGTGAGTCACCGCCGAATTGGGACTAAACTCCAACCAGGTAAGGGATTCCTAACCAACCTAAAGGATCATAGACAGCAGGAAAGACTTTGTCTCAGGTGTTCACTCAACTAACAGCCTACAGCCTCTCATTCTCCACATGCCTGTCCCACCTAAGGAAGTGTGCCCCTTCTCTACTCAACAGTCCTTCGGTTTCCCTACTTCCCTTCCAGGACTTCAACAACAGGCTAGATAGGAAGTCTCAAAGCACTGTAGTTGCAGTTTAGCACCTTCAGGAAATCGATCCCTAGAAATTCTCACTCTCAGAGAATTGCTCACAGGCCTGACAACCCACCTCTTCAATATCCCATGGGCCTAACAACCTGCTTCTTCAATCCCGCTCCCAAGATAACCAGGTACACAAACAAGAAAATGGCTATGGAAACAAGTTCAGGTATAGTGAAATGAATGTCTGAAGGGTAACTGACTGCGTGAGTGGAAAATGGTCATGGAGTCATGGTTGAATGATCGAAGGAATCATGGGAGAGATGATGGTAACGATGATCGACCGAATGATGGAAGGCTCCCCAAATGAACTAAGTCCCGACAATATGTATGCATGTCCCCAACTTGACACTTGTCATGTTGGGAGCTACTTTGGTCCACTTGTCCCCAACTTTAGAACTTAGGATAAAATAATTATCCATACGTTATGTTTTAAGAAATATTAATATAATATTCCTTTTTGTCTTAAGCTCTTAAGCTTAGCTCTTCCCTTAATTTTTGGCCCTCCCTTTCCCTAACTGGTGGAGTTTAGTCCCCCCATCTCTTTTATCGTGGTCGGTCTGCACGCAGCGATGTATTTTATATTAATCATGAGACATATACAAAATAGGCACACTCACCTTTAACATCTAGGCGCTCTGGACTAATTCCAAAACATAAGCATCCCAGCTTATAATAACTGGCTCACCAGCCTATAACACATATCATATACATAAAGACTCATTGACCTCAATATTGCGCGCACTTTAGTTACTGCGAGCGATATCAGGGAATGAATATTGCACGCACTTTAGTTACTGCGCGCGGTATCCGGAATTGTGTACACTACATCATTTTACTACACAGTACATGCACACACTATGCCATGAAAGGTGCATCACAAAATGATGTCAAAACAACTCACCAGCTTAAGTACACTTGCATTACATTTACAATTGGGTTCAGCCAAGGGATATTACACCAGAGATCGCAAGATTGGAAATAAAACAAGATGAAGAAAATTCTATAGAGAAAAGGAAAAGGTCAGATACAGAAAGGTTTGGAAAATAACTGAAAGAAAGGAAGGACAGGTAAATAAGGAACAAGTTCAAGATATTGTACTTTTAGGCATTATAGTGAAAGATGAATCCACATACAGAAAGAAAGAATTCAAATCTCGGAGAGATAATGAATCTACCAAAGAAAATGATGATGAATCTACCTATGAAGATGATGATGAATACACATCAGAGCAAGAATTGTTCTGAGCCATCTGGCTTAGAGACTCCCAAGTAATATGAATATTAGACAGGGGAAGTCTATGCGATAGCTGTGACAGACCAAAGAACCATCCTTCGAGCAGCTTGTAGATTTTGAAAGACAGATTCAGAGAAATCAGTTAGCAGAAGTACAGTTTGATAGATTAATCAAGACTTCATGAGAGTATAGTGATAAATGGGTCAGCATTATGGACAATTGCACAAGTAGAGTCTTGGACAGTATGGATAGAGATGGATTTGTAAGAACACTTAGCAGGTTTGGACAGATATATGATAGTGGACGAGAACATGGATTCATAGATTGGTTCAAAGAGTGGTTCAGAGACAAAGGAACATTATCATAATGGATGATAATTACACAGGAAATGGATCGAACAATGCTAATGGATTCCAAATTGACAGATATTTTTTGGACACATGTAGTGCATACATCATTTCACATTCAAAACAAAGTAATGCTCAGAAACAACAATGACAAAACTCCCTAATAACTATGGAAAGGAAGCGCAAACAACAACCTCTACATCAAGGTAACTCAAGGTAATATTTTATTAATTAAAATTTATGTTGATGATATTGTTTTGGAAGTACTAATGACAAGTTAAGCCAGAAATTTGCAAAGGATATGCAGAATGAATTTGAAATGTCATTACTTGGAGGATTATTCTTCTTTTTAGGTCTTCATATATGTCAAAGAAACCAAGGAATTTTTATTTCTCAAACTAAGTATATCAGAGAAATGCAAAAGAGGTTCGGAATGGAAGATTGCAAACCAGTTACCACTCTTATGCAAACTAGTTGCAAGTTGAGAAAAGACGATGATTCAAAGTCTACAGACCAGAGGCAATACATGTCAATGATTGGTAGCTTACTATATGTGACAGCATCCAGACTAGATGTAATGCAAGTAGTTGGACAAGTGGCATGATTTCAAGCAACACCAAAGGAATCACATGTATTAGCAGTGAAGAGTATTTTCAGATATCTCAAAGGAACATAAGAGTTTGGATTATGGTATCCAAAAGGAAAGGATCTATCAGTTATTGCCTACACATATGCAGATTGGGCAGGTTGCATTGATGACTGATCAAGCACCAGTGGAACAACGTTCTACTTGGGTGAGTGTTTAGTATATTGGCTAAGAAAGAAACAATCATCAATATCCTTATCTATAGCCGAGGCAGAGTATATTGCAGTAGCAGCATGTTGTACTCAGGTTCTATGGATGAAACAAACTTTGACAGATATATAGGTTGAGTATGGTGAGCCCAATCCAATCTATTGTGATAATACAAGCCCCATCAATATCTCAAAAAACTCGGTGATGCACTCCAAGACGAATCACATTCCAATCAAGTATCACTTTCTATGGGAACAGGTTGCAGAGAAGAACATTAGAGTTGAATATGTGGGAACAAAAGAACAAGTGGCATACATCTTTACAAAACTGCTTCCACGGGAAGCCCTTGAGTATCTTCGCCAAGGACTAGGAGTAAATTCTACTCCAAAATGAATGCTTATATTATATGTCTTAAATGTACATGAAGAAGCAGCACAAATAGGACAAATGGGGAGAGATTTATCAGATGCAAAGGTAAATGCTCATAGAGAAAGCATAGAGGCATGTTTCCAAGGGGAGCGATTGTCACAAGGGAAGAATGAGCGATATGACTTCAGAGTGATACCCTTTATCAAAGGGGGAGATATTATTCATATGAATGGAAAGAGAGCAATCAGAGGCTTATAAACACAAAGAAAAATCAAAGGCACATAGATAGGGGGAGCATCCCTAAGGAGAGTTCAATGAGGGGGAGCAACCCCAAAGGGAGATACCCTTTGCCTTTGATGTCAAAGGGGGAGGGATAGAAACATTGATGAAGAGTATAAGCATGAATGTTATCAATACTAAGTCTTGCCATCAATGCCAAAGGGGGAGATTGTCAGACAGTTGGCTTACGTTGATGGATAGTTGGTATGGATTGTTGGTTTCCATTGATGTCAACCGTTGGAGAGTGATATTGTAGATTGATGTCAACCCTTGGAGAAATTCCGGTAGCAAAAAGGTTTGGGTAATGGACCCAAGGTTGGGTAATCCCTTGATTCAACAGTAGGAACCAAACCCGCCACCGAGGCCCAATTAAACTCTGCAGCGTTTGAATTGGAATGGTTCTCCAAATCTTGTGATCCGGCCAATTTATCGATGGGATTTACGTTTTCTCGTGAAGGATCTTCCTTTAGTTTGGACTATCTCTTTTGTATTTTCTCTTGGGTGGGACCAATGTGAGGTGTAAGCCGGTATAAACCAACTTGGAAACAAAATAGAATTAAGTTCTAAATATTGGGGAAGAGGCTGAGCTTGGGATAACCCGTTGCTCAAGCATGTAGACAACAATTATATACTACAGGCCTAGTACTAATACATTAACCATGTGAGCATCCAATTACTGTCTGAGATTACTAATTCTCAGAAAGAAAACAGGTATGCAAAGAAGATAATGGCAAGCAAAATAATTCATCTACCATAATCATTCATCATACAACGATTCATCATCTTCATCATTAAAGAAAATAACAATGAAGCAATTGCACCAGATAACTTGACAATGGATTCGATAGCTCTTACTTGTTACATCCATTCATGAAAAATGAGATAGGAAATAGTTCTTCTCCACATCCACTCAAACATGCATTTGATGAAAATAACTTTTGTCTTTGGTCCAGAAGGACTTCTTAATTCATAGCAGCTTCAAAATAATTCTTAACAACCAGAAAGAAAGAGTTATTGCAACAACCATCGACCCTCAATTAATTGGCCGAGGCCTTTATTTATAACATAAAATTCAACTGAAAACAACATCTAAGTGTAGTTTAAACAAAAAAAAAATTGCCACGTGGCGTCCTCTTCTAACAGTTTCTTTAATAGTCAGCTCAAGATATCCCTTCAAAAGGGTGGCTTTTCTCATATTCTGACAAACTAATAAACAGCTCTTCATAAGTTTGGGCCCATGGAAATCTGTGGTGTTCCATCGGATCCGCATGTATTCCTCTGATGTCCATTGCATGCATTTGTTACTTCACTAGACTAGATTTCAACTGTTGTAGCACGGTTTGAGCTCTGATAAGATGCTCTGAAAATCGTTGCACTTGCCCTGGCCTCGCGTCGGTCATCTTTGTGAGCTCTTCGGTCCATAGCGAATCTTGTTTGGCATGCGACTGGACTACGTGGCTTAGGTCGACAAATTCATTAGGGTTGTCGAACTCAGAGAGCTCAATATCCTTCATTACTTTATTAATTTTATCCCAGTGCTTCTTGCATCTGATCCATTGCTTTTGGATTTCTCGATGTGGGCCCCGAGACATCTTAGCCCAGTACTCGGCTGATCGCTTCATGCGATTAAGACTACTTTTTCCTACCGTTCAAATGCCATGTTCTTCTTTGTCTCGGCCCTACTGGACTGCATCAATGTACTCGAGTCTTTCTACCGCTTATTGCACCCTTTCATACCATCGCTCCATATCATTGCATGTGGCAAGTTCCATGAGAGTGTCCTCCTGGAACTCAGCTATTTTCATGGTCAAGAGGTGTCTTTCTTTCTTGAATTCATTGTAAACTTCTTTGAACTCACCTTTTAGGTACACAATGGTCTACGTGGTGCCTTTATAGTATTCGGCCAGATGACACAAGTGTTCTAGCCCCTTTAGGGTGGAGGATAGCTCATGTTCATCCCTTTTAGCTCTGTCCAGGGTGGCCTCTAAGAGTGCCTTCGCGACACCGATAAGTTCAGACATCTGGGAGTCTGTTGTGTTTAACAAGTTCTCCTATGTAGTATCAAAGACAAAGTGATCCAACGTGATCTTTCTTTTCTTTGCAGTCTTTTGAACAATAGCCCTTCTCTTTTGATCGTAGGAGATCACATAGATATCTGCTACATTGTCTACCAGCTCGGGTATCTGTTGATCGCCCCATGTGAGTATGTTTCCCAAGCTACTGGTGGTGTATACTTGTTTAAGATCAGGCTTAGGAACTTCCTCGTTGTGCCTCGAAGACCTAGCCTCTACCTGTCGCTCATCCGGTGATGCAGGAGCATCGCTCCACGTCAACAGCCAGCCATCAGCGCGCATGCATTCAAATGCAGAAAAGGAGGCGCAGCCTCATGAAAATTTAAATTCAATGTAATTTAATGTGCTTAGGTTGTTGAGCCATGAAATCCATGCCTTTGAGCAGGCCTTAGGTAGATCAGCTTTAATGCCAAGAATGGCTGAGATCTAGATCTGATCCTGGAGTAGACAGCCCATTCATTGTAATTGAATGTAATTTAATAGAGTAGGTAGAAATCCTGGAGGGAAGCGCTCGATTGAGCACCTCAGGTAAAAGAGATCTTGATATCTCATTTTGAGTTAGTTGAGCTAGAATAGCATGGTTGTAGAGGAGAAGAGCCGAGAGAGCTCAGGAACACCATTTGTAAAGATACAGGCATTTGCCATTGTTAATACAAACAACAGTTTTTCCTGCATTTTCTGTGTGTTAAATGGATGTCTGAAGGTGTTCCATATATATATGATGTGAATGTATGATTGTTAAGCATTTGCAGGGAGTTTGTGTGATTTCATGTTCGAGAGGTCTTTGAGGTTTCATGTCAGGAGGGCATGACAGAGTGTTGCAGACTCTGAATGCCAGTGCACAGAGGTTGCACTTCTGAACTCTGAGGAGTCAGACAAAGACGTGCTGAGAGCACAGGAACTGAGATCAACAACTCAGAAAGGGGAAGAAGACCAGTGAGGTTGTTGAACACCTCAAGAGGCAAGACTGTGTAGCTAAGACACAGTTGCAAATAGAATCACTGAGGATTCTATGAGAAGCTCTGCCAAGTGGGCATTGAGCGTGTGTACAGTGGCGTACAGAGAGAAAGAACTCTGTTGTGAGTTCTTAAGGGAATACAAAAATCACTGAAGATTCTGAGAGGCTCTGTCAGGTGGGCATTGAGCCTGTGCAAGGAGTGCACAGAGGAAGGAACTCCATTGGGAGTTCAGACAGAAGGAACCAGAATCACTGAGGATTCTGTAGAACTCTGCCAGGTGGGCATCGAGCGAAGTGCATAGGTGCACAAGGACCCAGAGCTGCTGAACATTCTGAGGGAGAAGAGACCCCGCTAGAAGGGTGTCGAGAAAGTGTGTAGACGGCACAGAAGGAAAGAACTCTTTGGGTTCTGGAAGTTGGAGGAAAGGGTCCACTGAGGGATTCTTTGACAGGGTTACTGAATACCCGGAACCTCAGACAGAGGTCACTTGAGCAGAAGGATAACCTAGAAGGTATCCATTTCATTCTCCATCTGCGGGAGAAGGAGGGTAAAATCCCCCAAGGGGTCTGAGTATTTACGAAAGCTCAGAAGAGATAGCACCAGTGTGTGCGTGAGGAGACTCTGCGAGGAGTGCAGATGTTGGGAGAATCCTTTGAGGATTCAAAGATAGAAGCTCGGGAGAGGTAGCGTTATTGAGGACGCATAGTGAGGCTCAATTTAGAGGAGCTTGCAGAGAGGAGAAGCAAAGGTTGAAGCCTTTGAAAGATTTAAAATCTTCCAAGTCTGGAAAGGAGGCGCGCGGAAGCTCAGGAGGAGCCTGTAGAAGAAAGAGACAGACAACCGTCAGATCTCACATAGAAACCCCGTCAATCATTGGATCGAGAGGAGGTGCGCACTGAAGAATAGGTCTGAGCCGTTAGATTTGAGAAGAGATCATGACCGTCGTCGGATCTGCAGGAGTTGCACGGGAGTTAACCCCGTGAACAGGAGGAGAGAAGTCTCGACGGGCCATCGGGATATCATCCATCAGAGAATCGGGATTCTCGAGGTCGTGAGAACCGGGACAGCAAAAGTCGCGAAATCCCGACGAGATCTGGACCATCCATTGGAGTGAGATGTGTGGCAGAGATCAGGCGCCACCGACATTTTGGCACATCGGAGAATCGGAGTTCTCAGAGTCGAGGGAACCAAGACATCGGAAGACCCAAAATCCCGACATAATCGGGATCGTCTGTTGAGGGGATGCGTGGCAATCATCTAGCACCATCGGCGAAAGCTCCACAGGAGGCATATCGGGAATCAGGATATCGAAGATCCCGGGAGCAAAGGATTCATGCATCGTGAAATCGCGAAATGCGATACCCCGATGAGTGGGGGCCAGCTGTCATCACAGCAGAGAAGAAGGACAGAGGCGTAGGGAAGACGCGTTTCAGGCATCCAGAGGAAGTTAGGGATCTGTATATCGGAGTTTTCGTGGACATGCGCACTTTCACATGAGAAACCCCGTAGCCCCGACGGAAGGATGACTGAGGTCACATGATAGCGGTCACGTGGACCAGGGCGTAGCCAGGAGGGGCTAGCGCACAAAGAGCTCATCGGGTTTATTGGAACCCAAAATCTCGACAGGAAGGCATAAGGCTGCGGTCTTGTGGAGAATGGTCATATGGACCAAAGGGCATAGCCAAAGGGGCTAAGGCCAGGGAAGGAGCTCATCGTGAATCGGGGAATCGAGAGGACAGTGACTCTCGACAGTAGGGAGCGGAAAACCCCGAACCCCGATACTGATTCAGGGACAACCACGGTTAGACGCAGAAGACCGTGTGGGTGAATGAGAAGGACCTGTGGATCTGGGTCAGATTTTGACAGAGGATTCTCGAGGGAATCTAAAGAGCCAATTTCAGCTCAGCAGAAAGGGGATTGGAAAACGATCCTATGAGCAGGAGGTCGGGTGCACGGCGAAGACCCTACGGGGTGGTAGGTCATACCTCACTACGTCAAGTGGTATCAGAGCAGGAACTCTGTTTGTATATTTCAAGCAGAGGAGGCGTGAAGGAAGACAGAGTTGTTGAAGACTCTGTAAGGATTGTTTGCAGGGAGGCAACAATCCAGGAGACAGTCAGGGAGACTGTAAGGAGATGAGGTTGGAGACACTCTTAGTTCGAAGTGGCAGCAGTAGATCCGTCAAAGAGGCAGATAGAGGTAGCAGAATGACTACTGAAGGTCGTAGGAAGAAAAGCAAAGCCGAAAAGCTTGCAGAAATGGATAAAGAAATCGTTGATATACAAGCAGAAATAGAAAGGCTCGAACTACAGATGCGGCAGGAGAAGATGGTTTAGGCATGCGAACCAGAGACTGGAGGAAGCCTCGATGACTTTGGAGATGAAATGATATCGTCAAATAGTCTCAATAACTGCCAGGAGGGCAGAGACGAAGAAATTCCAGATTGCCATGAGGGCAACGAGTTGAGATCGGCTAAGGATCTCACAAACTGTCAGGAGGACAGCGATGGAATTTCAGATTGCCAATTGGGCGATAATCAGAGATCGCTGAGGGATCTCAAAGACTTCCAGGAAGGCAGCGGAAGCATCTCATATTGCCAGGAGGGCAAAGACGAGTAGATGGGACCATCTGAGGGTCTCATGAACTCAAAAGCAAGTTGGATTCAGTCAGGAGAGCTAATGGAGCAGGTAAGCTCGGGATTGGATTGTGATCAGCAGGAGCAGCTGATAGAAGAAGATTTGAGTTGTATGATGATTGGAGGAATTTCAATATTCCAGCCATTTGCCTAGGAGGAGGCAGAAAATTTTGTTGCAGGTGAAGCAGCAACAGCAGAACAGTTAGCTGGGACTGTCGAAAGGAAATTGGAGCAGACTTTTAAAGCTGCCCAAGCACAAGCAGAAGAAGAAGAAGCAAAGAATGAGCGTTCCGAGGAACAACTCAATGATTTCAGCCGGAGTGCTGAGAAGAGGGAAGCTATAGCATTTAAACTGATAGCGGAAGAAGTGGAAGAAAAGAATCACCATTCGGGAGAATGGATGGGTACTTTCAGCCAAGAAGCTGAAGGGACTGTAACGTTGGAGGTTGCAGTGGAAGCCGAAAAGGAGAATGAGCATTCTGAGGGATGGCTCATTACTTTCATCCAGCAAGATGAAAGTGCTATAGTGTTGAAACTGACAATCGAAGGAACAGAAGAAGAGGATGATGAGCATTCGAAGGAATGGCTCAGCGTTTTCAGTCATGAAGCTGAAAACAATGCAACAGAAGAGTTTGCAGCAGCAGATGAAGAAGACACGGACAGCATATGTTTGGCTGATCTGTGGCAGCAGATAGAAGCCCTAGAAGAAAGGGTGAAAGTACAGGGAAGGCACATCCAACATGAGAAGTTGGAAATGGATGAAGGAGGCATGGGAGATCATGATGATCTACCAAATGGCCAAAAAAATTTGCAGCTGAGGAGACTGCAAGAACTAGACCAGCCAAGGGAGTAGTTGGATGAATTAATTGAGGAGATCAGCAGGCTAATGTTGGGGTCAGCAGAAAATGCCAGCAAGGAGCAGCTAGGCAGAAGGAAAGAGGCAGCAACAGCAGCAGCAGCAGCAGAATGGAGCAGATGCAAATCTCCAAAGGTTCATTTGGGATCCTGGAGGATTTCCAACAGCTACAGAGGAAGCTCATGAGCAGGAGCTCATGAATTTTTGCAGCTGTGGAGTATGATGCAGGAGCGTCGCTCCATGTCAATAGCCAGTCATCAACGCGCATGCATTCAAATGCAGAAAAGGAGGCGCAGCCTCATGAAAATTTAAATTGAATGTAATTTAATGTGCTTAGGCTGTTGAGCCATGAAAGTCGTGCCTTTGAGCAGGTGTTAGGTAGATCAGCTTTAATGCCAAGAATGGATGAGATCTAGATCTGATCCTAGAGTAGACAGCCCATTCATTGTAATTGAATGTAATTTAATAGAGTAGGTAGAAATCCTGGAGGGAAGCGCTCGATTGAGCACCTCAGGTAAAAGAGATCTTGATATCTCATTTTGAGTTAGTTGAGCTAGAATAGCATGGTTGTAGAGGAGAAGAGCCAAGAGAGCTCAGGAACACCATTTGTAAAGATACAGGCATTTTCCATTGTTAATACAAACAACAGTTTTTCCTGCATTTTCTGTGTGGTAAATGGATGTCTGAAGGTGTTCCATATATATATACTGTGAATGTATGATTGTTAAGCATTTGCAGGGAGTTTGTGTGATTTCAGGTTCGAGAGGTCTTTAAGGTTTCATGTCAGGAAGGCATGACAGAGTGTTGCAGACTCTGAACACCAGTGCACAGAGGTTGCACTTCTGAACTCTGAGGAGTCAGACAAAGACGTGCTGAGAGCACAGGAACTGAGATCAACAACTCAGAAGGGGGAAGAAGACCGGTGAGGTTGTTGAACACCTCAAGAGGCAAGACTGTGTAGCTAAGACACAGTTGCAAACAGAATCACTGAGGATTCTGTGAGAAGCTCTGCCAAGTGGGAATTGAACGTGTGTATAGTGGCATACAGAGAGAAAGAACTCTATTGTGAGTTCTTAAGGGAATACCAAAATCACTGAAGATTCTGAGAGGCTCTGCCAGGTGGGAATTGAGCCTGTGCAAGGAGTACACAGAGGAAGGAACTCCATTGGGAGTTCAGATAGAAGGAACCAGAATCACTGAGGATTCTGTAGAACTCTGCCAGGTGGGCATCGAGCGAAGTGCATAGGTGCACAAGGACCCAGAGCTGCTGAACATTCTGAGGGAGAAGAGACCCCGCCAGAAGGGCGTCGAGAAAGTGTGTAGACAACACAGAAGGAAAGAACTCTTGAGGTTCCGGAAGTTGGAGGAAAGGGTCCACTGAGGGATTCTTTGACAGGGTTACTGAATACCCGGAACCTTAGACAGAGGTCACTTGAGCAGAAGGATAACCTGGAAGGTATCCATTTCATTCTCCATCTGCGGGAGAAGGAGGGTAAAATCCCCCAAGGGGTCTGAGTGTTTACGAAAGCTCAGAAGAGATAGCACCAGTGTGTGCATGAGGAGACTCTGCGAGGAGTGCAGAGGTTGGGAGAATCCCTTGAGGATTCAAAGATAGAAGCTCAGGAGAGGCAGCGTTATTGAGGACGCACAGCGAGGCTCAATTTAGAGGAGCTCGCAGAGAGGAGCAGCAAAGGTTGAAGCCTTTGAAAGATTTAAAATCTTCCAAGTCTGGACAGGAGGTGCGCGGAAGCTCGGGAGGAGCCTGCAGAAGAAAGAGACCGACAGTCGTCGGATCTCACATAGAAACCCCGTCAATCATTGGATCGAGAGGAGGTGCGCACTGAAGAACAGGTCTGAGTCGTTAGATCTGAGCAGAGATCCTGACCGTCGTCGGATCTGCAGGAGTTGCACAGGAGTTAACCCCGTGAACAGGAGGAGAGAAGTCCCAATGGGCCATCGGGATATCAGCCATCGGAGAATCGGGATTCTTGAGGTCGTGAGAACCGGGACAGTGAAAGTCGCGAAATCCCAATTAGATCTGGACTGTCCGTTGGAGTGAGACGCATGGCGGAGATTAGGCGCCACCGACATTTTGGCGCATCGGAGAATCGGAGTTCTCAGAGTCGAGGGAACCAAGACATCAGAAGACCCAAAATCCTGACATAATCGGGATCGTCCGTTGAGGGGACGCATGGAAATCATCTAGCACCATCGGCGAAATCTCCACAGGAGGCATATCGGGAATCGGGATATCGGAGATCCGGGGAGCAAAGGATTCGTGCATCGTGAAATCGTGAAATGCGATACCCCGATGAGTGGGGGCTAGATGTCATCACAGCAGAGAAGAAGGACAGAGGCGTAGGGAAGATGCGTGTCAGGCATCTAGAGGAAGTCAGGGATCGGTATATCGGAGTTTTCGTGGACATGCGCACTTTGACATGAGAAACCCCGTAGCCCCGATGGAAGGATGACTGAGGTCACATGATAGCAGTCACGTGGACCAGGGCGTAGCCAGGAGGGGCTAGCGCACAAAGAGCTCATCGGGTTTATTGGAACCCAAAATCTCGACAGGAAGGCATAAGGCTGCAGTCTTGTGGAGAATGGTCATATGGACCAAAGGGCATAGCCAGAGGGGCTAATGCCAGGGAAGGAGCTCATCGCGAATCAAGGAATCGAGAGGACAGTGACTCTCAAAAGTAGGGAGCGAAAAACCTCGAACCCCGATACTGATTCAGGGAAAACCACGGTTAGACACAGAAGACCGTGTGCGTGAATGAGAAGGACCTGTGGATCTGGGTCAGATTTTGACAGAGGATTCTCGAGGGAATCTAAAGAGCCAATTTCAGCTCAGCAAAAAGGGGATTGGAAAACGATCCTGTGAGCAGGAGGTTTGGTGCACGCCGGAGACCCTACAGGGTGGTAGGTCAGACCTCACTGCATCATCGGGGGTCTGAGTATTGAGCGGAATAGCGACATCAGGCACGGACTTGTTACTTACTTGCTCGTTGGTCGCAGAATCGTTGATTTCCTTTCGCTAGGATTCTTTCTTTGGTTCATCCAATTCAGGCTTGTTCTTTAGATCTGCTCCAGTTCCCACCATGTTGGTTTCCTTTGTTTTGGGGCCACTTTAAACTTTTTTTTCCTTTTGTGGGATGTCCTTTGTTCACACTTTGGGCTCAGGGGAAGAAGTCTTCTAAGGTCCTTTTTCCTCTTGTACATGTAGAGGGTTGTCGTGAGATGACTACGGGCTCTCATCGTCACTATATATAGTTATAAGCTTGCTCAAAGGATTAGGCACATGTATTTCTACTGACACCCGACCTGTCTCTGGTTGAGTCATCCAGCCTACCGATGAATTGACCAGTGATGTTGTAGAATCAGGGCCTCTTGACCCATTGGTGTTACCAAGGTTTATGAAATCGGGGTCGCTTGGACACGTCGGGTTTCCTTCTGGGCTATCAGTTGGGAGCCTAGGTGTTATGATGAGGTCCAGATTATCCTGCATCCACTTCATTAGCAATTGGGCCTGCTGCCACATAAGTCCCCCCATCCCCTGTACAACTTGAACCTTAGGGGAATCCCTGAATTGTACCAGTGATTCCTAATAAACTTCTTCCACTTCGATGGCTTCTTGGGCATCGCATGTCGCTTTTCCCAGTTTAGATGTTGCCCTTCCTTCTCAGGTCCTAAGAATTTCTTGAGCTATTTGCTCCAAGGACGTTGCTTGCCCCTCCCAACTCATGGCCTTTAACCTGGTTGTTTTAGGATCAACCATCCTTGCCACCACCTCATTCCAGTCTTGGGCATTTTCGGTGAAAATTTCATCTTCGAACCAGTGATGGGCATAAGGCCAACAAGATGATACCTGCGATGCATGTTTTAGGACCAGGCCCTTGGGATCGTGCTTGTGAAAATGGCCATTCTGGAATCGGAATTCCAGTTGACTTAGACCTTATTTCTTAGCATGTGCGGTGTCCTTGACCATGTAGAAGCCAATATGAAACCCATAAGGTATGAAGGCTCGCTTCTTGTCCTTTACTAAAGTGGTGTTATAGCCTTGCAGAATGGTCTGATAACAAATTTCCCCTAACACCAGTCGATCGGGGACATATATGGGTAATAGATGGGGCACCCCTGTGGCACCAAAAACCCTGATGTAGGTCTCGTGCTCATCTAGATACCAGTTACATACTTTCGATACAACCTTTTTTGCTTCATCTGACAGCCTTGGGCACTCTTTCTTGAACAGCAAGGAATAAATGCATGCAATAAACTGGTCACAGATAAGAGAAAAGGATTTATTGTACCTATTTTCCCATAAGATGTCAAAATATACATAGACTAGGAGCTCGGAGGAGTGTCAGTTTAAGTTCATCCCAAAAAAAATGTTTATGGTGTAGATGACGTCCAACAGATATGAGGCCATGTAGAAGGAAAGGGTTTCTCCTTCTTTCGGCGTCTGGGCTTGTCGTATGCAAGTGCTCAGCTATTTGGAAATGATGGCACCCCAATTGAAGCTCATGCCTAAAATGGCTACTGTATAAGCTAGAGGCATCCAAGCTTCTGAAAACTGGGAGCCATCTTTCCCCCCATGCAATCTGCAGAGGAGAGCCATCAAGTATATATATGACTCCCTCGGGTTAGCCATTGGGTAGTAGCCGGAGGTCCAATTGGTGAAATTTTTATCTTCTCTCCACCAAGATGCCATAATCTTGTTGGTGTCGTGCTTCTGATAGAAACTTAAAACAAATTCAGTGTTTAAAAGTTCCTCTGGTTCCCTGAGTTTGTAGTAACTCTGAACTTCTACTGGGAGGAAAACCCCAACGCATCCGCCATTGTCATCGTCAATTAAACACATATGTGCATCAGTGTGATAAATAAGCCATTTCAAGAGTTCGATGCAGGGAAATACCGGAGTCCTGCTTGCCACCATGTGAAAATAGGCCTTGCGGACATTCGGGAGAACTTCATCGTCGAGTCTTCTCGTATCAGGATCGTTGTGCAGGGTATACTCGAGGGGTTATTCCTTATTGATTTTCTTAAATGATTCTTCCTAGCAAGGGAATATTTTTTTGGCCCCAATGTTCACCTCTTTGTCTCCAAAGTTCATGGGATGGACGAAGGCCTTCTTGGTGGTTGTCTTAATGATGAGCACCGGTTTTGGAGAGAATTCCAATTGCCTCACAACTGCTGGGAGGAAACTTCTCCCGCCTTTGGTTCCTACAGCTTTGGCACTCTTGGAGATTTCTTAGTGGTGGGCTTCTTCGGAGGCATTATTACTGCAACTGAAAACGGTCCTGTTAACATGTGTACGGAGTAGCGTTGGGTGGAAACATATGAAATGAAGCGTAAAACACCATAAGTCGATACATACATGTAACACTTGCTAAAATTGTTGTTTAATACTCATTGAACCTTGGAAGGCTTCTCCGGATTGCTAGCATTACTCCTCTGTGTGCTCTAAACTCCTTGCCACGTAGAATAGGTTCATTCAAAATAACTAAAAAGAATATAACGGGAGAGATCTTATCAGTCGTATCAACCAATTAATACGAGTAATGAATGCAGTTCAAAACAACCTAATGCTAAATCTTTGGAAATAAATTCTATGTGGGTTGATGGCAGAGGCATGGAGGGAGATGAATTGTATCGGCGTGCTCAAACGGTCCTTTTGATTTGCACACGAATTAGTAACTAATGCGCGATCCTGGAATTAATTGACCTTTTAAATGCATTGTGTCTAGCGTATCTTAGAGCTAAAAGTCCCATCACATCGCGTTTCCTAGTGGACAGTTCGGAATCGGCGATATCTTTCTGTGTGTTTCCATTGGTATCCTCCTGAGAAAAACTTTCGACGTCGAATCGTTTTCATCGTAGAATGCTGATGTGGCAGACTGGTTCGAGGCACATGGCAAGTGAAAATTGGTGTCTTAACCTTGCGAGTATCAAAAGGATTTGGGACTTTCTTCCTTTTGTGCGTTCCTAAACTCAGCCTGGGAATCACCGATGTCGAAAAGATGTCGGGGGTCGGAAATCAAGGGTAAGCTTATCGCATCCTCCTTTGGGTTAGTTTCTTCGAAGATTGTCGATGCTAAAATGTTTCGGGGATCGGCCATCGATGATTCCTTTCTTTCTTTGTTAACGCTCACTCCCTTTGCCTTTCACTGATGTTGAATGGAATCGGTTATCGGTGGCTTCTGTGTGTAATACTCGTCATGAAAGCAAAATTCCCTTATGCTGACACTGATGAAAGTCGGCGATCGACGACCTTGGTTTTCTCGAGTGATTTTCTTTCATCTTCAATTCTTTCAGGTGCTGAATTTTGGACGCATTGGGTGAATATTTTTAGCAGTTGATTCTTTGGTTAAATGTTAATCTCTTTAAGTTATGATGATTTTAGCATGCTCAAGCAAACTTTAAAAAACTCAAAATGAAAATGAAATGATAAGCAAAGGCAGCAATTTTCATATTGAAGTCGAATTAGGCGGATACAAAAGATCGAGTGGTACCCAAAAAGTGAAATTTGACATAGACTTTTTAGGGTGTGTTTAGTGCTCAACAAATGGTGATTTACTGGGCGAAAGAAAAATCTATGTTCTTCCTTCATGCTCGTCTGATACAAAGGCTGGTGGAGAACTTAACTGGTTTTAAATCAGAGCCTCTTTTACCTTTGCATTTGAAATCCTCCGGTTGATGGTTTCGGGTCTGCCTATGGAGTTTTTTACCTTTATTCCTCCTTATTTTCATGTAACCCTAACTCATGCCCTTTTCCAACAAAATCTAGTAAAGTATTCATTGGCACGAACCCTTTAGTTACCTTTGATCACTTGCTACGGTGTTGCTCCGCTGCCAGCGAGCGTCCATAGCCCCGGCAGAGTCACCCCGACATCACAGACCTTGCTCCACTACCAGTGAGCGTCCATAGCCCCGGTGGAGATATCTGCATACCCTCTCCCATTGTTCACTCGTTTTATATAGTTAACTTTTATTTTGGCAGAATGCCCTGAGCGAGTGAGAGAGGATGACGTATGTTTAGTTTGCAAAGCGAAATGGTTAAGGTGAATTCTTTACTAGATTTGCCTTTGGGGTTCATGTAGTCCTTTTCGGCTATCCAACTTTCCCTTAAGGTCTTACCAAACCACTAAGCAGACACTTCTGACCTTTCTCCAAACTTTTTCATTTGCCCAGGCTAGGGAGAGGACTCCTCAAAGCAACCATAAGTTCCCCAGAGCTTCTTGTGTTGTGTGTGAACAATGAGTTCGGAACAGAGTTTTCTATGTTGCATGATTTGAGATCAACCATTTTCTTGCTAAACACAACCTTCAGAGTTCTGAAAAACCAAAACATCAAAAGAAAAATAAAAGAAATTCGCAAAGACCTATCTAACTGGAAATATTGTTTTAGGGCTTGGACATTAACTGGGAGGGCATCAGGTTCCCCCCCTCAGATTTTGTAACCAATAAGTGTCTGCCCCAATCTTCTCAGCTACCTGGAAGGGTCTGAGCCACAGATTCTGAAACTTAGAATGTTTGCCTTTAGGCTCATTTGCTCTGTCCCACTTTAGGACTAAGTCTCCTACTTCAAAACTCTTCTCTTTAGCCTTATGTTTATCAAACCATATTTTCAGTGCCTTTTGGTGAGCTAGGAATTTTGACTTGGCTTTTTCTCTCTCTTCTTCTAGCATGAGCAGAGTGTCAATCCTTTGTTGTATGACTAATGAAGGTTGTCCTTTAGAGTCTTGGGCTAGTTGGAGAGATGGAAGATAAATCCCATTTGGGAGAATGGCTTCCTGTCCGTAAACCAAAAAGTACGGGGAATTTCCTATAGCTTCCTTGGGTGTTACCCTATCGGCCCATAGAGCGTTATGGAGTAGATTATGCTAATTTCTTTGGTTATCCGCAACTATCTTCTTTAATATTCTCACTAGGTTCTTATTAGTGGATTATGCCACCTCGTTTCCCTGTGAATAATAATTTGCAGAGTACCTGATTATGATTCCTTTGTCTAGAGTGAACTCTGTCAATAGGGTGGAAGAAAAATAGGTTGCATTATCAAAAACTAGGACAGAAGGGACACCAAACCTTGTGATCAATTGTTGTTCTATGAATTGGATTACCACTTTCTCCTTTACATGGGTTAGAGGGATGGCCTCTGCCCATTTCATGAAATAATCGGTGGCAATGAGTATATACTTATGTTGTTTCGAAGAGCTTGGTGTAATCTCTCCTATGATATCTAACCCCCATTTCTCGAAAGGCCTAGAAACAATCACGGGTTGAAGTGGAACTGCTGCTCTTTTTTCTCTCCCAGCACTTACTTGACAAGTTTTGTAGTTTCTAGCGTAAGTGTGAGCGTCTTTGAACAAGGTGCGCTAGGAATAACCAACCCTCAATATCTTATGAGCGGTGGTGTTTCCTACGAAATGTCCACCGTCAGGGCCATCATGGAGCTCCTTCAGAACTTTGTTTGCATCTTCGCGTTCGAGACATCTTAGTAGTACCCCATCATAATTAACCTGGAAGAGCACCAAATTTATGAGGCGATATTGTGCAGACTTTAACCTAAGAGATCTCCTTTCCCTAGGGTTGAGGTTTTCTAGGCAAGTCCCATGGTGTAGGAGATAATTCAAATTCTCAAACCAAGACTTTGGCCTTGGGGAAATATATGAAGCTTCACTACACCATAATGCCATTTCATTCTCCCATCCAGAATATTCATTTACTTGCTCCTGGGCTTTAGCCACTAGTTTGCACAACCCTTGCCCTTTAACTAGTTTGGCAGATTTTATATCTAGGTCAAATTCCTGAACTATTGCCTTCTAGTTCCCTCTTCTTTCCTCCATTTTTTGTTGAGTAAATAGGGATCGGACCGCAGGGTGGGGCACAATTACTTTGGTGTGGTTCTTGAGGATGTAAGACCTGAAATGTTTTGCTGCCTTATACACCACATAGGCTTGTTTATCAATAGCAGGATAATTTAGTTTGGCTCCTTGGAGATTAGTGCTCATGAACGACATTGGAGCCTCATTATTGTCATCATCCTTTTGAATCAATATTGAAGCTAACGATTGGTCGGAGGCGAAAGTATAGAGGAAGAAGTCTCTATTGAAATCGAGACTTCGTAACATGGGGGCTTGAGATATAGCAGTTTTAATGTTGCTAAAAGCATTCTTTCGTTCATCATCCCACTTAAATTCGGCATCTTTACGAATCATTTTTTGTAAGGGTTTGATAGTTTAAGTGAAATCGGGAGTGAATTTCCTCACGAAATTTATTTGCCCGAAGAAAGACTGCATATCCTTCTTATTGTGAGGCAACGGGAGTTGAGCTATGGCTTTAATTCTTTCGAGATCTATGTGAATGCCTACTTGAGATATAATTTGGCCTAGCAGCTTACATTCTTCGAAGCCGAAAATAGTTTTCTTAGGATTTAAGGATATACTGTATTTCCTACATCTTTCGAAAATTTGAGTTAAGTGTTGGATGTGCTCTTATTTATTCTTTGAATACACTGTTATGTCATCTAGATACACTACCACACATCTATTGATTAGTCCCCGGAAAGCTAAGTTCATGGCCCTTTGGAAGGTCGCTTCTGCATTAATTAACCTGAAAGGCATGCATTTATGAGTGAAGGTTCTCCACTTGGTTCAGAAGGTGGTTTTTAAATGGTCTTCCTCTGAAACCAGGACTTGGTTGTAACCTGAGAAACCGTCTAGTAGAGAGAAAATCTCTGAACCAGACACGATCTGCAGGAGTTGTTCCATTGGTGGGACTAGGTAATTTTCCTTTTCTGAAGCTCTGTTGAGGTTCCTAAAATCTACGCATAAGCGAATTTCTCCAGACTTTTTCCTCATAGGAACCAAATTCTCTACGCACACGGAATGCCTAACCTGAAAGATAATTTCGGCATATAAAAGTTTCTTCAATTATTGATACATGAGAGGTTCCAGGGATGGGTGATACTTTCGAAGCTTCTATTGGAAAGGTTTCACTTTAGGTTTTAATGGGATAGTGTGTTGAATCATGCGGGTATCATATGTTTTCAAATCTTAATAGGACCATGCAAAGACATCTTGGTATTGTCTGAACAATTTGAGATAAGCCTTCCTTTCCTGTTTGGATATAGTCTTGCCGAGATTCACATTCTTTGGGTTTTCTAAGGTTCTGAGATTTATAGCTTCATGCAGGGGACATGAGCTACCTGTCTTTGCATTTTTAGGCCCCTTAAATTGCTCTTTTAGATCAAACATATTTTCTAGATTAGTTATACCTTTCGGGATTGTGTGAGACTTTGATTCAACAGGTTGTCCTGTCCTAGGATCGATCTCTATTGATTACTCTTGGAACACTTCATCGTCAATAGCCAAATCTTTGAAATTGTCTTTGTTAGTCAAGACGTTTATGATCTGTTCATCTCCTTCAAAGACTTTCCAATTAGAAATGTTATTAGGCACCGACGGTTTGCAGAGCAACTCCACAGTGAATCGAGAGGCTTCATAATCTTCTAGAGGTGACAACCTGGAAGCAGTTGTGGCCAAGGAGTCAGCCAGAATATTCTTTTCTTTGGGGATTGTTGTAATATTGAAGGCTTCAAAATGCTCTATTAACTTATGCACCTCCTATTGATAGTTCTTTAGGTGAGGAGAATTGCAATGTATAGTATTCCTTACTTGTCTAATGATAATTTTGAAATCCCCAAGAACCTTCAATTCTTTGATATTCAAGTCTATAGCTTTCTTTAATCCTTGTACTAGAGATTCATATTCGTAAATGTTGTTTGTACATTCAAATTCTAGCCTACAAGATAGGAAATGACGCTTAACCTTAGGATCAATAAGGATACACCCTGCCCCTGATCCTTCCTGTGACTTAGATCCATCAAAGTATATGTTCCAAATTTGTGAGTGCAGGTTATCTGTTTCTTCTTTCTTATTAATTTCTCTTCTCCTAACCTTTGTCCGATGATTTCTTGCATAGTTTTTTGACAGAAGAGGGTTTCCTCTATCGGTATCAGCAATTTCTCATGAAAATCCATTTCAGAGTTCTGAGTGAGAGGGACTTCAGATGGAAGAGGGGAGAAGTTCCTGAAATAGGAATCATAGTAATAATTGCCTAGCACAGGAAAATATGTCGATGAGGGTTCGTTCAAGGTTTCTAGCTCAGTGACAGTATGTTTCAAATACATCTCCCTATCGATTATGATCATATTCTTGTATCCCTTCAGCGGTAGCCAAAGGTGTTCCCAGTCGATACTAAAATATCCATTCAACTTCTCAGACCAATCTCGGATTAACAATAATCCATAAGCTTATGGGATGTCTACTATAATGATGTCATTCACTTGCACGAACTCAAGATGTGTCGCTATCCTGATCATTACATCTCTGAGTTCCCCAATGACTTTGACCTGAATTATGTCTAGTTGTATCACATGTTTATCACTCTTGAGAGGAACTGCATTTAGTTTTTTGCAAATAGACAAAGGCATAACATTGGAGGATGCTCTTGAATCTACCAAACAGTTGTGGAGGTTCATGTTGAAAACTTCAAATATTAAAAGGAACGGTGGGACAAAAGGTTTTCCCTTATTATCTTTCGTGCAGGTATTCATAGTTGGTTTATTTGCTAGCTCTGTGGAAGTTAGATTTCTTTTTTGTTCATTGCTTGTCTTAGGGCTTCCTACTGATTTCAAAGCTTGTAGCAAGAAATATTTTTGCTGAGGGATTCTACATATGTCCATTACCGATATATTAGCCTTCAACTTCTTCAAATATTCAACTACGTTGTACTCCAGCTTGGGCGATTCTCGTGTATGGATACTAATAGGGTTCTTACGGGGAGAAAAATATGCTTTCAGGTGATCGGGAGTCAATCTTTCCCCTGAAATTTGAGTGGTAGTAGGATCCTTTGAGACAAGAGGACCTTTACTTCTAGTTTGCACAACCAAGACCTCTGCGGGTGGTTCTTGAATTTGAAATAGGTCATCGGAAGGCATAATCAGGTCAGGATCCCATATCAGAATGGATGTATCTTCTGGTGGATCAATCTCTTCTTGGTCAGCAACATTCATAACTGAACTGTTTGTTTGTTCGGTCAAGGAGACTTCGTCTAGAAACCGATTGGCCATCAAATTCATGGCATTCACCCATTGAGGGCATTCTATTTCGGAGTGGTTTTCCTGGTGATAAGTACAGAAATAATCAGATGCAACATCCCCTAGATCGATATTCAAATTGGTTGGGGGAGGTTCAATTTCTTTGAACGGTAGGTTCTTTTTAAAGAAAGGCTTTGCCCCACACTCAATAATTAATATCTGATTCTGAAACTCACACACAAGAAATTATAGTCCGTACTCTTTCTAATGAAATTTGTCCCACTTCATTTGGATTCTCGATGAAGAAGTTATGACTTTTTTACTCAGAACACATGTTTATTGACTAGCTTCAGCACTGGTCACAAACCTTATCTTCCACAGAGTGTATCTCCATAATTATAGTGAATCAAGACATAAAAATTTTACCAAAGGTACCTTGATATGTCTTCTCAATACCATAGCAATTTCACCATCTAAATCGTTCTAGAAAAAAAGTTATAGCAAAAATGGGAAGATGACCTAAAAATAACATACCTTAGAACACATCACCAAAAGACTTCATCCTCCCTTGAAATCCGGCCTTCTTTTCTTCTTATTTCCTCTGAAATTCGACTTGTATCAAATGAATGAATAATGATGTTTATTTATACCATTTATGTCACTTCCTTTAACATTAGGGCCGACCTGACACTTTCTTATTTTGTAATTCTTTTCCTTAATTATCTTCAGGGCCTAC
>SNQJ01S0016339.1:8413-29011 GCA_010110895.2 Picea sitchensis | reverse complement strand
TGACTAGCTTCAGGACTGGTCACAAACCCTATCTTCCACAGAGTGTATCTCCATAATTATAACGAATAAAGAGATGAACATTTTACCCAAGGTACCTTGATATGTCTTCTCAAAACCATAGCGATTTCACCATTTGAATCGTTCTATAAAAAAAGTTATAGCAAAAATGGTAAGATGACCTGAAAATAACATACCTTAGAACACATCACCAAAAGACTTCATCCTCCCTTGAAATCCGGCCTTATTTTATTCTTATTTCCTTTGAAATTAGACTTGTATCAAATGAATGTATAATGATGTTTATTTATACCATTTATGTCACTTCTTTTTAACATTAGGGCCTACCTAACACTTTCTTATTTTGTAATTCTTTTCTTTAATTATCTTCAGGGCCTACAAGTACTTCCTTCTTCAATTCACTTTGTCATCTTCAAAAATTAATTTCTCCTCAACCATGAGGATCCACGTGACGTGCCACATACCACCAGAAACAATATGATGTATACTATCCATCCATGGTTGTTGTATCTGCATGTGCATTTTTCTTCATGTCCAAATACCTTCATCAATCTTGCGGTCCAAAACCCATGACTAGGGTTGACATCAATGACAACAACCAATCTTCCAACACATGGTTGTATATTCTAGTGGATCAATCTCTTCTTGGTCAGCAACATTCATAACTGAACTGCTTGTTTGTTCGGTTAGGGAGACTTTGTCTAGAAACCGATTGGCCATCAAATTCATGGCATTCACCCATTGAGGGCATTCTCTTTCGGAGTGGTTTTTCTGGTGATAAGTACAGAAAGAATCAGATGCAACATCCCCTAGATCAATATTCAAATTGGATGGGGGAGGTTCAATATCTTTGAATGGTAGGTTATTTTTAAAGAAAGGCTTATAGGGCCTTTGGCCCTAGTTTCCTTCCCATGCGTTTCTCTTCATGTCTATGATCTCATTTGATAATTTCTTAACCATGCGTTGTAAATATTCTATGTCTCCATTACCCTTGTCAGGAGTCTGATCTTCTTGTTTACCTGGGGGTCTAGTCAGAAGGAGTCCTCTCCTGGGAAGAGGTTGAACTTCTTTCTTAACTAAAGAGGCTTGGCCTTCTTTACACCCTTTCATCTAGAATTTTATCGTTTTAGCTTCTTCAAAATTCTCAGCTAAGGTTCGTTTGGCAGCCCTCTTCACAAACCTGGAAATAGAAGTTGGGAGAGCGTTAGCATAAACTTCGATTTGCAGCTCTTGAGTCAGTTTGGCTTCGGGCTGAAATTTGTTTAAGATGGTGGTGAACCTTTGATTGAAATATTTAACCTTCTCTTCTGAACTCATGGTGGTTGCGAACAATTCAGCCATTAGAGATCCTGTAGTAGTCTCTTCTGCAAATTTATCTAGAAAATATTTTTGGAGCTTTGTCCAACTAGTGATAGATCCTATAGGTAGGTTAAAATACCATGTGGAGGATGAGTTCTCAAAAGTATAGGGGGAAAGCCTGTAGACTACGTCTTCATGTTGGACGTTCATAAGTCAGATTTCTAGTATAAATTTCTTGATATGATCTTCAGGTAATCCTGAAGTTTCTAGGTCAAAATTAGGAAGTAGCTTCTCTGGATGTCGGGGAAGGTTATGGACTGGTCCCGGGAGGGCCAGAGCGTCTCTAACCAACCAAGGTTGATCGTTGTGAGGTGGGTTTCCCCTTGTTTCGGTATGGTCATTGTTACCTTCCATATCTTCAGAGTCTGAGTTAAACTCCTCCTCTTCCAAAAAAACGCTTGGTTCAGAGACGTCATTGGCTGGCATTTCGGGTATCAGATCAAGAGGATCTTGGATTTTGGTGATCACGAAATCTATTAAGTCTTCTACCAAGTGCACGAAAACCTCATTGGGAGTGTTAACCACTAGTTTTCTTTGTTTTTTTCTTCGAGGAAGTATCGGAGCTAAGGACAACGCACCGATCTGTCGGGTGTATGCTCTTGTGATTCTTCTGAATTGATTTACTTCCTCGTGAGGAAGAGCGTAAGGTATTTCAGGGGTCCAAGGTTCGTCCTCGGGCTGCGGTTAGTTACTCATTTCAAGAGTACTCAGCGTGTGTGGGTTGTCTTGGGAATGACTAGCCATGCATGTGGGTTGTCTTGAATATATAGATTGTTTGAAATATTACATGAAGTATATATCCAGCCATTAATTCTTTGGGCCCTCCTTCTAGCTCCAATTTTGTTGATGGTTCCTAAGTCCCTTAATTAAACAGTAGGAACCAAACCCACCACCGAGGCCCAATTAAACTCTGCAGTGTTTGAATTGGAATGGTTCTCTAGATCTTGCGATCCAGCCATTTTATCGATGGGCTTTACATTTTCTCGTGAAGGCTCTTCCTTTAGTTTGGACTATCTCTTTTGTATTTTCTCTTGGATGGGACCGATGTGAGGTGTAAGCCGGTATAAACAAACTTGGAAATAAAACAGAATTAAGTTCTAACTACTGGGGAAGAGGCTGAGCTTGGGATAACCCGCTGCTCAAGCATGCAGACAATGATTCTATACCACAGGCCTAGTACTAATACATTAACCATGCAAGCATCCAATTACTGTCCGAGATTACTAATTATCAGAAAGAAAACATGTATGCAAAGAAGATAATGGCAAGAAAAATAATCCATCTACCATAATCATTCATCACACAATCACACAACGATTCATCATCTTCATCATTAAAGAAAAGAACAACGAAGCAATTGCACCAGATAACTTGACAATGGATTCGATAGCTCTTACTTGTTACATCCATTCATGAAAAATGAGATAGAAAATAGTTCTTCTCCACGTCCACTCATATATGCATTTGATGAAAATAACTTTTATCTTTAGTCTAGAAGGACTTCTTAATTCATAGCAGCTTCAAAATAATTCTTAACAACTAGAAATAAAGAGTTCTTGCAACAACCATCAACCCTTAATTAATCGGTCGAGGCCTTTATTTATAACATAAAATTCAACTAAAAACAACAGCTAAGTGTAGTTTAAAAAAAACAAAATTCGTCGCATGGCGTCCTCTTCTAACAGTTTATTTAACAGTCAGCTCAATATATCCCTTCAAAAGGATGGCTTTTCTCATATTCTGACCAAATGATACACAACTCTTCACAAGTTTGGGCCCATGGAAATCTGTGTTGTTCCATTGGAGCTGCATGTATTCCTCTGATGTCCATCGCATGCATCCGGTACTTCACTATACTATATTTTAACTGATGTAGCATGGTATGAGCTCTGATTGGATGCTCTACAAATCGTTGCACTTGCCCTGGCCTCATGTTGGTCATCTTTGTGATCTCTTTGGTCCATAGTGAATCTTGTTTGGCATGCGACTTGACTACGTCACTTAGGTCGACAAAGTCGTCGGGGTTGCCGAACTCGGGGAGCCTGATATCCTTCATTACTTTATTAATTTTATCCCAGTTCTTCTTGCATCTGATCCACATCTCTTGGACTTCTCAGTGTAGGCCTGACACATCTTAGCCCAGTACTCGATTGATCACTTCATGTGATTAAGACTACTTTTGCCTATCGTTCGAATGTCATGTTCTTCTTTGTCTCGACCCTGCTGGACTGCATCAATGTACTCGAGTCTTTCTACCGCTTGTTGCCCCCTTTCATACCATCACTCCATATCCTTGCATGTCGCGAGTGCCATGAGAGTGTCCTCCTGGAACTCAACTATTTTTGTAGTCAAGATGTGTCTTTCTTTCTTGAATTCATTGTAAACTTCTGTGAACTCACCTTTCAGGTATACAACAGTATGTGTGGTGCCTTTATAGTATTCGGCCAGATGACACAAGTGTTCTAGCTCCTTTAGGGTGGTGGCTATCTCCTATTCATCCCTTTTGGCTCTGTCTAGGGTGGCCTCTGAGAGTGCCTTCCTGACACCGATAAGTTCAGACGTTCAGGCGCCTGCTGTGTTTATCAAGTTCTCCTTTGTAGTAATAAAGACAGAGTGATCCAACGTGATATTTCTTTTATTTATAGTCTTTTGAATGATGGCCCTTCTCTTTTGATCGTAGGAGATCACATGGATATCTTCTACCTCATCTACCGGCTCGGGTATCTGTTGATCTCCAGATGTGAGTATGTTTCCCAAGCTACCGATGGTGTATACTTGTTCAAGATCGGGCTCAGGAACTTCCTCATTGTGCCTCGAAGACACGACCTCTATCTATCACTTGTCAGGGGTTTGAGTATTGAAAAAAATAGCAACGTCAGGCATAGACTTCTTACGTACTTTCTCGTTGGCCGCAGAACCATTGATTTCCTTTCGCGGGGAGACTTTCTTTGGTTCATCCAATTCGGGCTTGTCCTTCATATCTTCTCTGGTTCCTGCCGTGTCGGGTTCCTTTGTTTCGGGGCCACTTTCAACTTCGGTTTCCTTTTGCGGGACCTCCTTTGTTCTCAATTCGGGCTCAAGGGAAGAATTCTTCTCAAGTCCTTTTTCCTCTTGGACACACACAGGGTTGTCATGAGATGACTCCGAGCTCTCATCGTCACTATATATAGTTATAAGCTTGTTCAAAGGATTAGGCACGTGTTTTGCTACTGACACTTGGCCTGTCTCTGGTTGATTCATCCCACCTATCGATGAATCGACTAACAATGTTGTAGAATCAGGGCCACTTGACCCATTGGTGTTAACAAGGTTTGTGAAATTGGGGCCGCTTGGCTCCGTCGGGTTTCCTTCTGGGATATCGGTTGGGAGCCTAGGTGTTATGATGAAGTCCAGATTATCCTGCATCTGCTTCATTAGTAGTTGGACATGTTGCCACATAAGTCCCCCCATCCCCTATAAAACTTGAACCTCAAGGGAATCCCTGATTTGTACTGGGATTCCTGATAAACTTCTACCACTTCGATGGCTTCTTGGGGATTGCCCGCTGCTTCGCCCGGTACAGATGTTTCCCTTCCTTCTCGGGTCCTGAGAATTTCTTGAGCCATTTGCTTGAAGGACGTCACTTGATCCTCCCAACTTATGGCCTTGAATCAGGTTGTTTTAGGATCATCCATCCTTGCTGCACCTCATTCCAGTCTTGGGCATTTTTGGTAAAAAATTCATCTTCAAACCGGTCATGGGCATAAGGCCAATAGGACGATACCTGCGATGCATGTTTTAGGACCAGGCCCTTGGGATCATGCTTACGAAAAAGGCCAGTCTGGAATCGAAATTCCAATTGACCTACACCTTCTTGCTTAGCCTGCGTGGTGTCCTTGACGATGTAGAAGCCAATATGAAACCCATAAGGTATGAAGGCCCACTTCTTGTCCTTTATTAAAGTGGTGTTATAGCCTCGCAGAATGGTCTAATAGCAAATTTCCCCTAACACCAGTTGATCGGGGACATATATGGGTAATAGATGGGGCACCCCTGTGGCACCGAAAACCCTGATGTAGGTCTCGAGCTCATCTAGATACCAGTGACCTACTTTCGATACAACCTTTTTTGCTTCATCCGGCAGCCTTAAGCAATCTTTCTTGAACAGCAAGGAATAAATGTGTGCAATAAAATGATCATAGATAAGAGAAAAGGATTTCTTGTACCTATTTTCCCATAAGATGTTGAAGTATACATGGACTGGGACCTCGAAGGAGTGCCAATTTCAGTTCATCCCAGAAAAAACGTTTCTGGCGCAGATGACATCCAACAGATACGAGGCCATGTAGAAGGAAAGGGTTTCTCCCTCTTTTGACGTTTGGGCTTTTCGTATGCAAGTGCTTAGCTGTTTGGAAATGATGGCACCCCAATTGAAGCTTATGCCTAAAGTGGCTACCATATAAGCTAGAGGCATCCAAGCTTCTGGAAATCAGGAGCCATCTTTCTCCCCATGCAATCTGCAGAGGAGAGCCATCAGGTATATATACGACTCCCTCAGGTTAGTCGTTTGGTACCAACCAAAGTTCCGGCTAGTGAAATTTTTATCTTCTCGCCACCAAGACGCCATAATCTTGTCGGTGTCATGCTTTTGATAGAAACTCAAAACAAATTCAATGTTTAAACGTTCCTCCAATTCCCTGAGTTTGTAGTAACTCTGAACTTCTACTGGGAGGAAAACCCCGACGCATCCGCCATTGTCATCATTAACTAAACACTTCTGTGCATCGGTGTGACCAATAATCCATTTCAAGAGTTCAATGCAGGGAAATATCGGAGTCCTGCATGCCACCATGTGAAAATAGGCCTTACGGACATTCAGGAGAACTTCATCGTCGAGTCTTCTCATATCAGGATTGTTGCGTGGGGTATACTCGAGGGGTTCTTCCTTCTTGATTTTCTTAAATGATTCTTCCCAGCGAGGGAATATTTTTTTGGCCCCAATGTTCACCTCTGTGTCTCCAAAGGTCAGGGGCTAGATGAAGGCCTTCTTGGTGGTTGTCTTAATGATGGGCACCGGTTTTGGAGCAAATTCCAATTGCCTCGCAACTACTGGGGAGGAAACTTCTCCTGCCTCTGGTTCTTGCAGCTTTGGCGCTCTTGGAGATTTCTTGGTGGTGGGATTCTTCGGAGGCATTGTTCCTGCAACTGAAAATGGTCCTTTTAACATGCGTACGGAGTAGCGTTTGGTGGAAACATATGAAATGAAGTGTAAAACACCATAAGTCGATACGTACCTGTAACACTTGCTAAAATTGTTGTTTAATACTCACTGAACCTTGGAATCCTTCTCCGGATTGCTAGCATTGCTCCTATGTGCTCTGAACTCCTTGCCGTGCAGAATAGGTTAATCCACAATAACTAAAAAGAATATAATGAGAGGCATCCTATCAGTCGTATCAACTAGTTAATACGAGTAATAGATGCAGTTAAAAACAACCTAATGTCGAATCTCTGCAAATAAATTCTACATGGGTTGACAGCGGAGGCGCAGAGGGAGATGCATTGTATTGGTGTGCTCAAATGGTCTGTTTGATTTGCGCATGAATCAGTAACTAATGCACAATCCTGGAATTAATTGACCTTTTAAATGCATCGTATCTAGCGTATCTTAGAGCTAAAATGTCTCATCACATCACGTTTCCTAGTGGACAGTTTGGAATCGGTGATATGTTTCTGTGTGTTTCCGTTGGTATCCTCCTGAGATAAAATTCTGACACCGAATGGTTTTCGTCGTAGAATGCTGACGTGGCAGGCTAGTTCGAGGCATGTGGCAAGTGAAAATCGGTGTCTTAACCTTGCAAGTATCAAAAGGAGTCGGGACTTTCTTCCTTATGCGCGTTCCTAAACTTAGCCTGGGAATCGTCGATGCCGAAAAAATGTCAGATCGGCAATCGGGGGTAAGATTATCACATCCTCCTTTGGGTTAGTTTCTTCAAAGATTGTCGATGCCGAAATGTTTCGGGGATCGGCCATCGGTGATTCCTTTATTTCTTTGCTAATGCTCACTCCCTTTGCCTTTCACCGATGCCGAATGGAATCGGTTATCGGTGGCTTCCATGTGTAATACTCATCGCGAAAGAAAAATTCCCTTCTGCCAACACCGACGAAAGTCGGCGATCGGCGACCTTGGTTTTCTCGAGTGATTTTATTTCATCTTCAATTCTTCAAGGTGCCAAATTTTGGACACATCGGGTGAATATTTTTAGCGGTTGATTCTTTGGTTAAATGTTAATCTCTTTAAGTTATGATTATTTTAGCATGCTCAAGTAGACTTTAAAAAACTCAAAATGAAAACGAAATGATAAGCGAAGGCAGCAATTTTCATACTTAAGTCTAATGAGGCAGATGCAAAGATCAAGTGGTACCCAAAAAGTCAAATTTGGCATAGACTTTTTAGGGTGTGTTGAGTGCTCAACAGGTTGTTTCATGTATAATGGTATGCTTTTTAATATATTTGAAGGTAAGACTATTCTAGATTGATGTCAACCCTTAGTGATTGATGTCAACCCTTGGAGAAAGTCTGGTAGCACAAAGGTTTTGGCAATGGACCCAAGGTTGTTTCATGTATAATGGTATGAGTTTTAATTTATTTGAAGGTAAGACTATTCTACATGTCATTCCATTTCCGGTGGTATGTGGAACGTCACATAACTCCTCACGGTTAGAGAGTTATGGACATGAGAAGTTGGAGAACCCAGGTTTTGGTAATGGACCCAAGTTTGTTTGATGGATAATGGTATGAGTTTTGATATATTTACATGTAAGACTATTCTAGATGGATAGTATATGTCATGCCATTTATGGTGGTATGTGGAACGTCACAAAACTCCTCACGGTTTGAGAGTTATGGCCTTACGAAGTTGGAGGACCCTCATATGTTGGCTTGAAGCCCCAAAAGGTCAAAGAAGTCAAAGAGCTTGCAAAGAAGAAATTGTTATTTAAATGATAAAGTAAAGTGACAAAGTCGAGAAGGATTATTTAAATAATAAAGTGAAGTTACAAAATCAAAGAAGATTATTTAAATGATAAAGTGAGGTGACAAAGTCAAGGAGGAATATTTAAATGATAAAGTAATGGAGAACTTTCTAATTATGGAAATTGGTTAACCCTAAAAATGAGGAAAATAGGTTAAGTGACCTATAAATGGGTTAAGTGACCTAGAAATAGGTTAATTGACCTAGAAATGGGTTAAGTGACTTAGAAGATGGAGAGTATAAATAAGAGGCAAGGCTCTCTCATTTTATATCACACTTGAGCATATTGAATATATATAGGTGACTGAGGTAACCAAAGGATATCTGAGCCGAATTTCAGAGGGAAGGTGAAGAAAATATGGCCAGAATTCAAGGGAGGATAAATTCTTTTGATGATGCTTTCTAAGGTATGTTATTTACAGGTCATCTCAAAATTTTTGCAATAACTTATTTTATAGAATGATTCAGATTGTGCAATTGATAGGCCATTGGGGAAACATATCCAAGTATCTATGGTAAAAATTTCAGCTTGTGGATCGTTGTATTTTTGGAGTTACACTCTGTGGAAAATAGGGTTTGTGGCTAGTCCTGAAACTAGTCTAAAACAGGTGTTTCAAGTAAAAACATCATAACTTCTTCATAACACATCCAAATGCAGTAAGACCAAATGTGTTGGTTAGATTACAGTCTATAGTATTTTGTGTAACATTTTCAGATCAATTTAACAAATATTTTGTGCGGGGAATTCTCTACAAGGTCGCTCTCTAGAATAAGCCATAATTCAACAAGGTATGTCATTTTTGCTATAACTCCTTTTCTGAGAGGTTCCAAGTAGTGACACATGGAGGAATTGCACAAAACACACTGAAGAACATTGTGTACTATTTTTAGATCTTTATTCATTACCGGTACATATTTATGATTATTTCAAGTTTGGGTTGTTGACTAATCCAAAACTAGTCATGTGAGACTAAAGAAAAGTTTGATGAAAATGATAGTCTCTTGTTGTTAAAGTTAAGGAAGGTTTGTAGGTATGTGATCATATACACCAGGTCTATTATAGAGTTACAAATCAGATTTGGATGATGAAATTGATGAGGACATTTGGTTGAGGTACATGTCGGGTACATGGTTGAGACAAGTAGTTTATAAGTTGGCACATACATGAGGTGTATAGTTGATGATGTTTGTACAGCTTGATGAGTCATAGTTGATGAGTAGTTGATACATGATTGGTACATACTTGGTACATGGTTGGAGGCGCTTGTTAGTAGTATTGTTGACACATGGTTTATCGATGATGTAGCATACTTGTATTATTAAAAGCACATATTGGTCTTGGTGATGATTATGAGTTGTTGTGTTATGCTTGGTTGATGCACATCTTTGAGAGTTGTCTTGGTGATTGATCTTGGTGAGTAGATCTGATTTGGTTGATAAAATTGATGAGACAGGTTGTTGCGATAGGTTGTTTGGACAAGTTGTTGTGACAGGTTGTTGTGAGAGGTTATTTGTACAGGTTTGGTGCATGGTCGATGCACGTGTTTATGGTACAAGTTGATTACAGGTTGAGGTATAGGTTGATGCATGGTTGATGCATGGTTCAGGTTATTGGTACAGGTTATTTGGTGCAGGTTGATTGGTATAGGCTTACAGCAGTATATCTCATAGTGATAGTGTGACAATGGTTCCATCATTCTACTTATACGTCAGGGCGGTTGGACGAGGCAAGGATAGGTGGTTGTATCCACCTTCCAGTTGTAGCTGGAGAACATAGGGGGTTGTAGCCTCGTTCTGGTTGTAGCTAGAGAATTGGGGATTTGGAGCTTCCCTCAGGTTGTAGCCTGAGAAAAGAGGGGGTTGGAGCCTCCTTCCAGTTGCAGCTGGAAAACAAAGGAAGTTGGTGCTTCCAATGAATGTAATTCTTCAAGACATATAAGAAAAATCATTATGTGGGTTTCTCTCGCTTTGGGTTTCCATGTAAAACACCGGTGTTCTATGTATGTGTATGATTGTTCATTTGTTCATTGCTTATTTACTCTGCAGTTATTGGATGATAATGATACATTGATATAACACTTGTATTATATGGTTGAAAGTGATTAAATTGCTCTATTACTAATTCACCCCCCCTCTCAATAATCCAACAAGTTCAAGCTCTATTATGAAAGGAAATGAAGCATAGCAAAGAAGTTATGCAAATACTATCAAGGGTTCCATTGAGAAAGAAGAATGCAAGCCTCTAAAGGAGGACATACAAAAACCAGAAATAAAGAAGAATCAAGAAGAATATCGTGCATTTAGAGGAACATGGAATCAACAACTAGAAATGAAGAAGATCACGATTTCAGAAGAATATCACCAAATATAAGACCACCCACACCCAGGTACCAAAATATTTGTCTTGGCTTGTATTATTCTTGAAACAATTTTGGGCATAAAACCATAAATTATAGAGCCTGTGGAAAGGGTAGAAATACCTTGAACAAAAGTAGCTATGAAAATGCCAAGAATCATTATGAAGGAAATTATCTTGAAAAGCCTCATGAGGTGTTTGAAAAAAATTATAACAGTTTTGGTGCTCTGGGTTATGAAATTGAATGCTAGAAATGTAACAATTTTGGACACATGTCCAAAAATTGCAGAAGTGATTTGATAGTTTCTTCAAGGGAAACTAGGCATATTCCTTTCAATCATATAGGGGAACAACATAGAACTTGGGAAAGGAAGCAAGAATATTTGAGGTTGATGAATGTGGGTTTTCCTTGCAAGCCCAAAATAGAAGAAGCTATTGGTATATTGACAATGGATGCTCAAAGCATCTGACTGGAGAAAAAAACATATGTGTAACATTAAAGAAAGAAATAGAGTGGTATGTCATGTTTGGCAATGATAACTCAGCTAAAAAAATAGGAAAAGGTACAATCAGTCTTGGAACAAAGATGGTGTGGCAGAAAATGTCCTACTTGTAGAAAATATGAAGCAAAATTTGCTAAGTGTGAGCCAAATGTGTGATCAGGGACACACACTTATATTCAATTGAAAATAATGTGAAATAAGGAAAGAAGGATCAGGAAGACAAGTGGAAACAACGACAAGGGCTCCAAACAACATATACATCCTGAATGAGATCGAAGAAGGAAGATGTTTCAGAAAAGAAGATGAAAGTTGGATTTGGCATAGGAGAATGGTCCATATGCACTTGGATAATCATGTCAATATTAGCAAGAAGCAAGTTGTAAGAGAAATGCCATAAATTACAAATCCAATGAATACTATGTGCAAGCACTATCAGCATGGAAAAAAAACAAAAGTTGAATTCAAGACAAAGGAATACTCTATGAAAAAACCATTGGAGATTGTAAACACTGATTTATTTGGGACCATGAGAACAAAAGGACTGGATGGTGAACAATACTTCATGCTACTCATTGATTAATACACCAAAATGACCTAGGTTTGCTTCCTCAAGAAAAAATCAGAAGCATTCGAATGTTTCAAGGTATCCAAGGAACTGGTTGAAAATGAGACTAATTTGAAAATCAAATGCTTAAGATCAGATAATTGAGATGGGCTTACTTCAACTGAATTTAAGGTATTTGTGTGAAGAACACAGAATAAAAAGGCAATTCTCAATAGCTAGAACACCTCAACAAAATGGAGTTACTGAAAGGAAAAATAGAACTGTACAAGAAATGGCCAAAAACAGGTTGAATGAATCCAAGCTAAGTGAAATATTTTGGGGACAAGCAATGCATACAACCATTCATATCTTGAACAGAGGATTTATCATAACTAATAGTGATAAGACTCCATATGAGTTATGGAAAGGAAGATCGTCCAATGTCAAGCAATTTAGAGTGTTTGGAAGCAAGTGTTACATAAAAAGGGAAGACAAGAAGATTGGAAAATTTTACTCACGAGTGGACAAAGGCATATTTCTTGGGTACTCATTCAAAATCAAAGCATACAAGTGCTACAATATAAGACTCAACAAGATAGTGGAAACCATCAATGTAAAAGTTGATGAAACAGACTTGTTGAAGCCCAGGAAGGAAAGTAAAAATTCAAACATCTTTGAAGAAAAGGAAAATGAAAAAATAAAGCAAGAAGAAGAGGAATAAGAAGAACAACAAGAAGAATATAAGCAGACAGAAGTATAACAAGAATAAAACAACCAGCTAGATTTCCAAACACCTTCTAGGACACTTAACTGTTGGGCGCAGAAGAATCATCCACCATAAAAAATCATTGGAGATAGAAGTGTTGGAGTAGAAACCAGAAGAAGAAGGCAAGCACATACACCTAAACAAGAACATTTTTCATTATTGTCCACAGTTGAACCAAGTAACTTTGAGGAATCTAGAAATGATGAACATTGGATCAAGGATATGGAAGAAGAACTAAATCAAATAGAGAAGAATGAGACATGGAACTAGTTCCAAGACTAAAGGAAAAAAAATGTGATTGGGACAAAATGGGTCTTTAGAAACAAGTTAAACAAAGATGGACAGGTAACTAGAAACAAAGAAAGACTAGTGTGCAAAGGATATGCTCAAGTTGAAGGAATAGATTTTGAAGAAACCTTTGCTCCTATGTCCAGAATGGGAGCAATCAGAATGTTCTTGGATTATGAATGCTCCAAAAGGATCAAAGTGTATCAGATGGACGTAAAATCAGCTTTTATAAATGGATAATTAGAAGAAGAAGTCTACATAGAACAACCAGAATGGTTTCTACTATCAAAAAAGGAATACCATGTTTGCAGATTGAAGAAAGCTATGTATGGACTTAAGCAAGCTCTAAGAGCTTGGTACTCAAGATTGGATAGGTACTTACAGCAATAAGGATTCAGAAGGGGAAATGCAGATATTAAGCTCTACATAAAAGTGGATCAAGACAATATGATTATTATTGAAGTGTATGTTGACGACATCATCTTTGGAAGTGATGATGATAGATTGAGTCAAAAGTTTGCAAAGGATATGCATAATGAATTTGAAATGTCCCTACTTTAAGAGTTGACTTTATTCTTGGGACTCCAAATATCTCATCTAGATGAAGGAATTTTTGTTTCTGCAACCAAGTACATCAACGAAATGTTAAAGAAGTTTAAAATGGAAGATTGTAAACATGTGAGTATTGTTATTGCACAAGTTGTAGGTTGGAAAATCCTGACCCAACCACCAATTGGTGACAACTTAGAGAGCACCTACCCACTGTCACCTTATGCAAGTGTTCTCGTCACTTTATAGGTGAGGTAGTCACCTCAAGGAAGGAATCTCGGTGACCTAGGGGGGATTGAGATGGAAAAAGTGATGTATGAATGGATGCCCCTAAAGGTCAAGTTTCTAGATGGAAAAGGGAACTTGGTAATGAGTCTTTAGGGTTTCTTAAGGTTTCCAATGATTTGAGTGACCTGCCAAGAGAGAGTACATTCCCAAGACATAGGCATAACCAAGTATACGATGCAATATGTTAGGTGCACAAGAAAGTTAATCTTTTTGTCCCTAATTGCATAAAAAATCAATGATATATATCAGCATGTAAAATATAATAATAGCTTCAAAATAAGTGCTAAGAGTTTAGTTGAATAAGCAAGAGACAAGCTAGTAAAGACTAATTCAAATCAAGAATGAAAGAGCAAGACTTTAGCATAAAAGCAAGGCTGCAACAAAAAGATTACTGCAATGATATTTATCAGCCTTATGGCTGTAGAAAACTAATTCTTATAACAGATTACAGCAGCAATTTTTAGTGGGTGAAATAGGACACCTCAATGAGGCAATATAGCCTAAGGCTCAAAGAACAATATCCAAGTGAAAGAACTTCAAGACTTCAACTTTTCAAATTTACCAATGCAGTCTTTTATTTCTCCAATGCAATGACTAGTGCCTTTGATTAATGGGTTAATGGGGTCAAAAGTAAAGAGATAGAGCTACTACCTCCTTGGGGGTATAAATCCTTTTATTCCCCAAGGCAAGTAACCTAGCTAGGGTTTAAAACTAAGGGGTGTATATCCTTATACTTCATTAACAAACCCTTGCAAAAAATAATTCTATGCATTAAAATTGTGGTGGAGCTAAAGCAGGGGTGTATGCACTTATAATCCCAATCGAGCTTGAATTACAAATGATAGCAACAAGTAAAAGCCTTACCAATCCAAATATCAACAAGATGAACAATAACATGCCAAGATAAACCACCACAAATAGCTAGAAAAAGACCTCCAAGAGCTAGCACATCATCATCATGTACTCCATAACCAAAGAAAGCACCATACCATAGCAAAAGAGAATAAAAATCTCCAAGTTAGCGAAAATTTCAGTCATTTGCTTCTCACAATGGGAGAGTTATTATTCAAAATGATATTTCAAGATCTCTATTTATACAAAATGTCATTCTCATAGTTTGTCCACTTAGCAAGGATAAAACATAAGGTAAGGGGTAAAGAACACCTATATTACCCCTTGCATCAAAATAATATTAAAAAATTCATCTTAAAAATTCACTTTTACACAAAAGAAACCCTAGAACAAGGTGACGTCGCCCCTTTAGGGGATGTTTTGGCACTTGAGCAAGTCATTGGAGAAGATGTGGAAGTCGTTGGGGCTCTTTGAGCCTCCTCATCATGTCCTAAGACGTCTCCATGCCTCATCCAGTGAAACTATTCCAAGTGTCAATGTGCAATCACTCCATCACCATCAAACCCCCTCATGCATGATGTCAACCCTCAAAAGATGAATTTTTACCTCTCCTAGGCAAATCGTTTGGGTTCTAGGGGATGGATAAGATCCTGCATGGTGTCAAGTAAACCTCCAAAGGCATCTCTCTGTGATTTGGTGTGTGGGCCTACCACATCCAACCTGTGGGATCCTTTCCCCATGGAATCACAAGCTAGACTTGTTCTCCCAAAACTGGCCTCCAAGAAAGGTCCTGCAAAACAAAAGGGTATGCCCTCCAAAGATCCCAAGTCAAAGATATCATGACAAGTGTAAACCACATCTAATAAGAAAGGCACCTAAGCATGTGCATCAAAACTACCTCATCAAATTAAACAAATGCTCAAAACCCTATACATAGTTTTAGAATGGGAGTGGTGGCATAGAATTCCTATTGGGTAGACCAAATCCCTCAAGTAGAGGATGCTCCCAAGGATGGCCTTTCAAGGTCATGAAATAGATGATGATGTGGAAGGGGTTTAGACTTCATAGGTCATTGAGTTTCATGACATACAAGGGCTCGTATTATATGATTCATGGGTGCCTTTGTAGAGGGTGTGTGGCACCTTCGTCTACAATGCATTTTTTCCAAGCCCATCTTGTCATTCTTTGTTTCTTTCATGTTTTAAGGAACAAGTTGAAGGTCATTGGCATGGCATGGTTTCCAAATAATGACAATGTCACTCACAAATACCTTGCGAAAATGAGAAGGTTGGCTCATGATGAGACCCCCTTTCTCTCAGTTGTGCAACTAAGAGCCACTACCCTAGCTTGGTGACCAGATGATGGTAATTTCATACAGCTAAATACCCATGATCATGATAGGTTGGCTCATGATGAGACCTTCTATCCTCCAACTAACCCCCTAAGCATTCATTATCATTTATTCTTGTAGTTCCCCTTTTCTCACAAAGAAGCATTTCATTGCTTTCTCGGGGATCCTTGGGTAAAGCATCTGGAAGGTTAATATCTAGGATTTTATCTTTTTATCCAACAACAATCCCTTTGGGCCTTCAACCCCTTCTTCCCATGAAATGAGGTACATGCACTTCTTGGGTCACTAAATTCAAAGGCATAGAAGAGGAGAATATGATGGGAGTGTAATGAGTGGAAAGTGGTAACTGTGGTTAGGAATGGTACGATAACGCCTCAAGGGACCTCTATTCACAAACCTTCCCAAGATTTGGCCACTTACTAGGAAATCTATGACACTCACTAAGGTTAAACAGGGTCAAAGGCATAATGTCCAAGCAGTAATTTTGTTATCAAAAGTAGGTTAAATAAAACATGCTCAAATGCCTTAAATATTAAGGTGATTACCTACCACAATACCTTACTTGTACTGCATGGAGCAAGGTCCTTCTACCTTCCAAAAGCTAGTTGGTGTGGTGGATGCACTGACAATAGATCAAATGTGGTGATGGAGGGGGATTCTGTATGTGCAAGTGGACATTGTTGGTCATGTAGTCTCTCGACACTCCATATATGCAACCTAAGGGCCTTGAGACATGATCTCCTTATTTATCCCACAAATTGGGGGTAACATATGGCTCCTACTTGGGGATATGTGCTTGTCGTAGAGTACATGAGAACTACAACATCTCTTGGTAGACATGTTCCTACACTGAAAAAAAAACCATCAAATCTAGGGTGGTTCTATCACCCTTCGTCCATATACATCAAAATCAAAATGACAACTAATCTAGAAAAGAAACTTTTAGCATTTTTTCAAAAATTTCTAGATTGGGCATGAAATCAATATGAAAGTAGAGAAAAATGAAATATGAAATGCATCTAAACTAATATGAGCAATCAAGATGCAAATTTAAGGAAACCAAGATGACCTACCTACTTACCTGGGGCTTGGGCCCTAAAGAAATCAAGTGTCGCCTTGGAAATAATGTTTGAGGAGATATCCATTAACCAGTAGTGGCATCCTCCTCCCTTCTATCGTGGATAAGTAAAAAGAGTCTGGCCCAGATACTTCCTCTATCTTGTAGGGCCCTAACCAAATATTATCGAACTTTTGATGCATTCCTAGTTTTTCTCTCCTCTTGTCCCACATTAAGACTTGGTCCCCTTCCTTGAAATCTCTTTTCCTTTCCTTTCGATCAAAGGTTCCTTTCACCCTTTCTTGATTCTTTTCCATTTGATCAAAGGCCATTCTTTGAGTTTCATCCAATTCCATGAGCTGATCAATTCACCCCTACAAATCTTCTTTATCTGTACCAAATTTTTGGGCTATTTGTAATGCTAGAATCTAGAGATTTATAGGTAACCAAGCTTCTAATCCATACACCAACTCAAAAGGGGTCTTTATGGTGGAGGTCTTGGTAGTTGTGCGGTCTTCCCACATGGCATACTTAATTTTATTGTCCCAACTTTTCTTGTTTTCCCCAACAATCTTCTTCACAATGTTCTTAATGTTTTTGTTGTTGGATTCTGCCAACCCATTTCCTTGAGGATAATAATTTGAGGAGTGTGATCAAACAATCCCATACTTGAAGAAAAATTCATTGAGCACCATTGAGCTAAAGGCTTTCACGTTATCGGTGGTTATCTTAGCAGGGACACTGAATCTAGTAATAATGTTTTCCTCAAGGAACTTCATCACAACTTCTTTTGTTGCTTTCTTTGTTGGGACAACTTCCACCCATCTGGTGAAGTAATCAACGGTGGTCAAAATCGATCGATACCCATTGCTAGAGTTTTCCTTGAACTCACCGATGAAATCCAATCCCCATTTTTGAAAGGGTGCTTCTACAATGACTAGCTTAAGGGGAAGGGCATGAAGGTGTTGCTTTCCAGTAAAAAATTGGCATGGTTGACAAGATCTAACATATTGACGCATGTTAGAGAAAATAGTAGGGAAATAGTATCCTACCTTCAAAATATTATGGAAAGTGATGCGTGCTACAAAATGGCCACCAAAAATGCCCTGAATGAAGGTCGGTCATTAACTTGTCAGCTTCTTCTTTATCAACACGTCTAAGGATTACCACATCTGGGTTTCTCCACCCGATATCGTTCTTTGTTAGTCAATACTTCATAGCTTTGAGTCTCAAGACTCTTCTTTTATGTTCTACCAAATGATCAGGGAAAGTGAGGTTTTTCAAGTAATAAATGACATCTAAATACCATTCATTGTTCTCAATATCACTTATGATAATGTTGACTTGTTCCTTCTCTCCTACCTCAATGGCCTCTTGATTGCGTTATATCAACATCTTTTACAGTCCTTTCCCTTTAATTATCTAGGTTGGTTTGATCTCCAAATTGTATTCCTGTATTTGTGAAACCCACTTTCCTCTTGATCCAAGGAAATATTGTTGTGATAAAACGTTCTTTACAGTGGGGTAGGGGACGAAGGCTTTGATCATGTTGTATCCTACATAAGTTTGAAAGTGTTTGATAGACTTGACTAGAGTGTAAGCTTGTTTTCTGTAATGGTGTAAATCAATTCTGAGTCTCTAAGACTTTTTCTCATGAAAGAAAACATTTGTTCATCCCCTTGATCATTCTTCTGTAACAAAACCCCTCTAATGGTGTCCTTTGAACTCAAAGAAAATATGATGAAGTCTTTGGAAAATTTTGGGCTGACCAGGACTGGTGCAACGGTTATTTCCTCCTTGATACACTGGAAGGATAACTTACCTTCATTTTCCCATTCAAAACAGACATCCTTCTTTAGAAACTTGTTAAGGGGTTTAACAATCTCAGCAAATTTTGAAATCAATCTCCTTATGAAGTTAATCTGACCGAAGAAAGATTGTAGGGATTTCTTGTCCTTAGGGAGAGGGATCTTGTTGATGGATTCAACACTTGCAGGGTCTATTGTGATTCCATCTTTAGAAATGATATGACCTAGTAACTTACCCTTGTCAACACCAAAAATTGATTTCTTAGGGTTGAGAGAAATGCCATACTCCCTGCATCTCTGGAAAATAGTTCTTAAGTGTTAGATACATTGTTCCATCTTTTTGAAGATGGCGGTTAAATCATCCTAATATATCTCTATAATTTTTCTGATCATATCCCTTAAAGCATAGTCCATGATGCGTTGAAAAGTGGTCGCTGCATTGGTTAGCCGAAAAGGCATTCTTGTTTTTTTATAGGTTCCCCAAGGGGTGGTGAAAGAAATTTTTAGTTGATCATCCTCCTTTACCAATACTTGATTATAATATGAGAAACCATCAAGCATGGACATCATTTATGCATCGGTGACCCTTTTCAAAAGATACTTCGTGTTTGGTAGAGGATAATTGTCCTTAAGCGAAGCCTGGTTTAAATTTTTTAAGTCTACATATATCCTGATTTCGCTAATCTTCTTCCTTAAAATGACTGGATTAGACACCCATGATGAATATCTGATAGGCTCAATTATTCCTCCCTCAACTATCTTTTGTAACTCCTTTTGCACATGTGGGGAAACCTTTAGGTTCCTCTTCCTAAGTTTATGTCTGAAGGGATTTGTGCCATCTATGAGGGGGATAGCATGTTGTATGATGTCTTCACAATAGGCCTTCAGATATTCATAATACCAAGAAAAGATGTCTTGAAACTCTCTTATAAGGTAAATCATCTTTTCCCTTTCATTATTCATTGTTCCTTTCCCAAACTTGATCATCTTTGCGGATTCAAATGATTTAGATTTTTCATCATCCAACTCAAGCTTGATTTTCTCAGGTTCGTCTTGCGTTGGTAGGAATTCATGTTTGGACACATTTTTTACCTCTCTAAAAACAACATCTCGATTGTAAACAGTCTTCTTGGTTTCTGGGTTCCAAATCTTATAACCTTTCACACCATCTTTATAACCAATAAAGATACACTTTTCAACCTTTTTATCCAACTTACTCCTATTTTCCTTTGGAACATGTACATAAGCATCACAACCAAACACTCTAAGATGTTGAAGAGAGGGTTTATTTCCAGACCATACCTCGTGTGGAGTTTTATCATCCAATGCTGATGAAGGTGATCGATTGACCAGGTAACATGTTGTACCCACTGCCTCTACCCAGAATTCTTGTCCTAACCCGGCACCGCTAAGCATGCTCCTTTATTTTTCCATCGGTGTCCTGTTCATCTTTTCTGCAACTCCATTTTGTTGAGGAGTGTATGGAGTGGTCTTCTACCTTGCTATACCACACTTCTTACAGAATTCTTCGAATTCATTTCCGCGGAATTCTCCACCATTATCTGTTCTCATTACCTTTATTTTCTTCTATGTCTGATTTTCTACCAGATCCTTAAACTCTTTAAATTTATCAAATACCTCAGATTTCTTTCTAAGAAAATAAATCCATGAGTTCCTTGAAAAATCATCTATGAATGAAACATAATACACAGATTTACCAAGTGATGGAACAATCACTGGTCCAAACACATCACTATGTATCAATTCTAAGATCCCCTTTGATCTTGTAGCACCAGATGGGAATCTTACTCGATTATGTTTACCATATATGCAATGTTCACAGAAA
>SNQJ01S0016338.1:250276-262769 GCA_010110895.2 Picea sitchensis | reverse complement strand
AGAGAGATATAAATAGATTAATGGGGGATAGAAAGTGTGTGTGAAAGAATTGGGAGGAAGAGAAAGGTATACAAAGAGGGGAGGTAGAGAGAGGTAGACAAAGGATGGAGTTAGAGAGTGAGTGTGTTAAAGTGTGGGAGGGAGAGAGAGGAAGACATAGAGGGGGGATAGAAAATGTGTGTGTGAAAGTGTGGGAGGGAGACAAAGGAAGACATAGAGGGGGGATAGAAAGTGTGTGTTCAAGAGTGTGGGTGGGAGATAGAGGAAGACAAAGAGGGGAGGTAGAGAGTGAGTGTGTTAGACTATGTGATGGAGAGAGAGGAGGACATATAGCGGGGTAGAAAGTGTCTCGTGGGGAGAGAGAGAGCAAGTTATAGTAAGGAAATAGAGAGTGTGTGTGTGAGTGTGAGAGGGAGAGAGAGGAAAATACAGAGAGGGATAGAGAGAGAGGTAAATAGAGGAGAGAGGGGTAGATGTAGGAGAGATGGAGGAGAGATTGTTGCATAGGGAGGGGGGTGATCTGGATTTTATGAGAAGAATGAAATGAATACAGATCTATATTATTAACACAAATATTCAATGTGTTAACACAAGGATGTGTAGACTGTTTCTTAAAAATCAAACATAAATTGAGCTTTATCCTCAATTTCATTATGGTGTAAATCATGTGGCATTATGCCCATGATTTCCACAGGTAAAACGAAAATATTGGAGGCATAAGAAGCTCAAGAACCCTCTCTCCACCTATCACATCTCCCTTCCTGATACCTCCTCTCTCCTCCCAACACCTGTCCCACTCACATTCCAATCTACCTTACACGTCACCTCCTCCCCGCATGTCACACTTCCCATCGTTCCTCTGCCACCTCTACCTTTCCCTTGCTATTGCAACCTCATCTCAGCCTCTTCTCCCCCTAATTGATTCCTTCCACATGGTCATCACTCACTCGTTGGTCCATGCAGGTTTTCTCCAAGAACCTCACTCCACATCACCCCTGAGCATACACTATCAGATTGCCGCCTGCAAAGATTGCATTGGTCACAGACAAATACCATTCATGGCCTCGAGGCGCCAGGATGGACTCACATAAGTCATTGGCACCATCTGAGAACAGTTATGGGTGTCATGCCCAATCCTAATCCTAATGAAGACAATTATTGAATATTGTGGGCAGCAGTTGAGACCTCGCCTCATCCCATAAATGGAAAACGTTGCAGAGAACAGCCATGAAGGCACACTTCGATCCGAAGCTTCCTTATGGGCAATTTTTCCTGTAAAGAACATAACTATGCCTAGCTCATGTCTGACATCATGAGGTCTGCACAACCTGACAGTCTGGGCATCAACTGAAGGATTTGAAGGAAGTGATCTGATCACATTCCTGGTGGTTGCAACATTTTATTATATATATGCAATTTTGATATTTTGTTAAGGTCGAATGGTTGAGCTAGGCTCCATGCTATTGTAATATTTTGATTGAGAAAAACTGGTTCTTTGGTTATGTATTTGTTTTTGAGACATTTTTAAAGTCATCTTTCTTACTCCATCTTATTTGCCTATGATACTAAGAGAGTCCATGTTTGATTGATTCACATGGATTGTTCTAACTGTATTATGATAAATGTTTGATTATAGTACTATTATGATTTCTTTTAGCTTCCTTCAAATTTGAATCCAAAAGGACCTTGTGTTTAAGTTTTTCCTTCTTAGGCTACTGGAAAATATGATGTTCATAGTAGACCTCTACACCTTTCTCACTAAATCTTCGTCCTACTCACCCTTACTCCAACTTACTGACTGAATTTGATTCAAGACCTCAATGGTTGGTGCATGCTAGTCTAGATTTCTAAGTTAGAATGCTATTATTATTAAGTTTTCTCCATTTGACCACTCAAAACTCAATTACATGTGATATATAAACTGATGGGTATTGGGCTTACCTTCAATGCAATCTCAAGGTGACTTCTAGTTCTAACATTGTTGGCGTCATTGCCAGGGAACGAATTGAAGACATTTCCCTGGGATAGAATGACAAAGAAACTTTGATTCTGAACGTACACTAGATATCAGTAACATTGAAGATTGCAACTTGCACCTGGCAACTCTGTTGTTTTGACTCCACTTTTTCAGTTCTGGCTCCTAAAGGAAGACATACAAGTTCCACTTCACTAGTGCCTCTAGCAACGTCTGAATTTGACCGAGAGGAAATTATCAGAAAGGGAAAGATCGCTCAAAAAGGTACCGTACCAAGTTTTTCTCATAATTTTCATAATCCCTCTTTACAAACTCCAGTAACTGTTTCTGATTCTCCTATTATACAAACTGCTGGAGTTTCAAGAAATTTAAGTTTTGGGAGTCTTCCTGCAGATTTCTCCCCTCCTATTCTTGGTTTGGAAGGAGAGATTTTTGACACCCGTTTCTCCCCCGAAGTTGTGAAGTGGAAGGAGAGATATTTTACCTTAGAAGAATGTCCTACTCCTTTTCATATTATATTTTTTGTAGTTGCGGAAGGGGAGACTTTTGTTCCCTCAATCCACTTGTCTTCACCTCCCAGGAACATTGTCCCAGTCTCACATATCCCAACTCCATCCCCTCTAGGTTCTCCTCCAGTTCACATACAAATGGCAGGAGCTAATCCCCCCAGAATTAGAATGGAAGCTATAGTAGCGGCTAGGTATTCCCCTCTTGTCCCTCCTCATACTTTGAATGCTCTGACAACGGATGGCTACCTTAAGCAGTTTCCCAAGTTCATAGGTGAGGGAGACAAAAATGAAGAAGAACATATTGAATCCTTTTATAGTTATATAGACAACCATACCATTCTGGATGAATATGTATGGATGAGGATTTTTTTTCATAGCCTTGATGGTGAGGCTAGAAAGTGGTTTAGAGTTTTTCTCCCTGGATCTATCGTCAGGATTGAGGCTTTAGATGATGCTTTTTTGAGGCAGTGGGGGGGGAAAAAGGACTTTTTGTATTATTTCACAGACTTTGGATCCCTAAAGAGAAAAGAAGGAGATTTTATCTCATATTTCTCTCAAAGATTCAACAAAATGTACAATAAAACCCCTCCTGAGATAAATCCTACAGAGACCTCTGCCAAAATCACCTATGTTAGTTCTTTTGACCCTGGTTTTTTCTTTTTACTAAGAGAAAGGAGATCTACCTCCTTAGCTCATATGCAAGATGCAGTCGTGGAGGTAGAATCTGACATAGTGGCATTTGATCAACTTAGAGGGAAATCTGATAAGGACAAGAGAAAGAGTAGAATTGAAGCCTCAACCTCTGATTCCTCTATTGTCCACCCCCAAGTTGATGAACCTACCAAATTAGTAAAATATATTTCTGCTGAGATGGAAAAGTTAAAGTTTGAGGGAAAACAGACCTATAGAAATACACAAAATGTTGATAACAAAGGTGGTTTCGAGAGACCTAATAATTCTCCTTGAACTCTTACAAGAGATCCCAGAAACAAAGAAAGGGATGACCAAAATATCCAAACTCCCTTACAAAACAACCTTTTGGCTGGCGAGGAAGGAGAAGATGAAGAAGATGATCCTGAGATCCATTGCTTGGGTGACACCCCTCCATCCCCTCACTTAACCCAATCTACAGATGGGAAGTCCTTAATGGATAATCAAATAAATGAATCAAGTAAGGGAGATAAGGCAAAAGAGAATCCTAGTAGATATGATCTGAGATCTAAAAACAAAGGGGAAAATACTAATGCTTCTGATCAGCCCAAAAAAACAAAAAAATCTTCCATGGCTATGACAGTTGGAAGCAAAGAGAAATTTTCTCAAATCCCCCCAGTTTTGGTTGAGGATCCTATCCCAGAAGTCAAGGAGATTCTGAAATCTCGACCTTCCTTCAGTTATGAAAATGAGATCCAGAAAATCAAAATCCCTGTGCCATTTTTGGAACTGATAAAAATTGAAGAAGTGAAAAAATATCTTTCCAAAATGTTGTTGTCCGATTCCCACTCAAATACCATTGACTCAGTTAATCTTCAGGATGAAAATCCAATATTCATATTAGGTCCTTTGATAGAAGATAGAGATGATTCATCCCCTCCCTTCTATACATCACTAAACATACATGATAAGGTGTTGCATAATTGGTTTATGGACTCAGGGGCATCTCACAATATCATGCCCAAAGAAGTCATGGATGGACTTGGATTAGAAATCACAAAATCCTACCATGACTTATATTCTTTCGACTCCAGGAAAGTAAAGTGTCTCGGGGCCATCAAAGATATAGTTGTGACCTTGTTTCACTTGCCCATGAAAAGAATGGTCATGGACATTGTAGTAGTTGATGTTCCCCCCAAGTTTGGTATGTTATTGTCAAGATCTTGGATTAAAAAACTTGGGGGAACTTTGCAGATGGACCTCACATATGCCACCATTCCTTTGTTTGGTGGTGAGCATATAAGACTTTACAGGGAAGCTTAGTTGGCCTACATCATTAATGATGAAAAAGACCCCACCAACCATCCTATTTTTTCTATTGAAACTGATTTGGGATCCAGCCTATTGTAGCTCACTAATACTCCTGAGCCTCCTCTTGAAATCAGAAAACAATACATTACTCTTTGTGAAATACCTCCTCCAACTACCTATGTTTGGAAGATGTTCTTTGATGGAGCCTCTTCTAAGGAAGGAACTGGTGTTGGAGTGGTCTTTGTTTCACCTTGTTAAGAGACTATGCCTTTGTCCTACAAGCTAGAATTTGAAGCTAAAAATAATGTGGCAGAGTATGAAGCTCTTTTTTTGGGTTTAAGGGATGCAAAAGACATGGGGATTGAAGAGCTAATAGTATTTGGGGATGCATAACTAATTGTTCATTAGATAAAAAATATTTATCAAGCCAACCACCCTAGGCTGAAGACTTACAAAAATGAAGTATGGGACCTAATTGACAGTTTCTTCCTAGATTTCAAAATTTCATTTATTCCAAGAGAGGAGAATACCATGGTTGATTATTTGGTTGTTTGAGCAAGCCATTTTAGAGTCCCATTTCCACCTAAACTCAAGTATGATGTAGGGGTGAAATACAGACCCTTCGTACCTGGCAATATCAATAATTGGAAGGTGTTTGAGGATGATAATGAAATCAAAAAGTTTCTTGAGTCTGTTGATGAGTTCTCTACATTACATATTCATCAGGATCATGATTCTGAAAGTATCCCTCATGCTAATGTATTTTTAAATAAAATTTCTAATCACCATATTGTTCATCTTCCTAGAAACCACATTCTGAAGGGACTAGTTCCTCTGGAAATATTGTTTGATGGGAATGATGTGGCAGTAAATTTTAGAGGTTCAGCTGATAATCTTGAAGGATCTGAGTACGAAATTGGTATAGAGAAGGATCCCAAATTTGTCAAGTTGTGAAGCAGCTTGTCAAGAGAGAAAATGGTCGAATATGTTGAGTTGTTAAAGGAGTTTTCTGATGTGTTTTCCTAGACATATGAAGATCTCAGGACATATGACACAAGTATCATTGAGCACAAGATCCCATTGGAGGAAGAGTCCAAGCCATTTAGTCAAAAGTTGAGACAAATAAATTCTATGTTACTGCCCATTATGGAGAAGGAGGTTAAAAATCGTTTGGATGCACAGATTATCATTCCTTTGAGGTACTTTGAATAGGTGACCAACTTGGTCCCAGTAAGAAACAAGAATGGAGAAATCAGACTTTGTGTGGATTTCTGAAATCTGAACAGAAGCTCTAAAAAAGATAATTACCCCTTGCCCAAGATGGAACACATATTACAAAGGGTGACAGCGGCATCCAGGATGTCTACGATTGATGGATTTTCTGGCTACAATCAAGTCTCTGTCTTACCGGAAGACACAGATAAGACAACCTTCACCACTCCTTGGGGTACATTCATGTACGCTAAGATGCCCTTTGGATTGATGAACATAGGAGCAACCTTTCAGTGAGCCATGGACATAGCTTTTATTGGATAAAAGGACAAGTTTGTGATCATTTATTTGGATGACATAACAATGTTCTCACAATCTAATAAAGAACATTATGATCATCTGAAAATATTCTTCTTGAAATGCAGAAAAATTGGTCTCTCTTTAAATTCCAAGAAGTCATTATTTGCCATGAAAGAGGGGAAACTGTTGGGGCACATTGTGTCAGATGAGGGGGTAAAGATTGATCCAATCAGGTTAGAATCTATCCAAGCTTTGTCGCTCCCTAGATCCAAGAAAGAAATTCAGTCTTTTTTGGGGAAAATTGATTTTCTGAGAAGGTTCGTTTCAAATTTTGTTCAGTTGGTAAAGTTTGTCACAGCCATGTTGAGGTAAGGAAATGAAATCAAATGAACCCCTGAATCTCGTAACTATTTTGACCAAATAAAGAAGGCCTTGACTGAAGCACCTGTGCTCATCAATCCTAACTACTCCAAGGAGTTTCTCATTTTTTCTTTTGCTTCATTTAACATAGTAGTAGTTGTTTTATTGCAAAAAAACGTCGAGGGGTTAGAGCAGCCCATTTCCTTTTTTCAGTAGGGCACTGAGAGATGATGAAATAAAGTATGACGTCATGGAGAAATAGGCCTATGTTTTGGTTAAATATCTCAAATCTTTCAGATTTGATGTGCTACATTCAAAATTCATTGCTTATGTCCCTTCATCCTCTATGAAGGAGATCCTCATTCAGACAAACATAGATAGAAGAAGGACCAAGTGGATTGCCAAAATCCTTGAATTTGATCTTGAAATAAAGCCTACCAATTGGTTAAAGGTCAAGGTTTAGCCAGGTTTCTGGTTGAATCTAATTATAATTCCTCGGGGGTCGATTTCATCAATAGTTGTTCAGAGGATCAACAAGATGAGTTCTCTAATGAAGATCCTAAAGTCACGCCCCCGTTGGCAAGATGCACTTGGTACAAAGACATTATAATTTTCCTACAGAAGTTACAGCCTCCTGATGGCATGGGAAAGAGAAAGGTAAGATCCTTGAAGCTCAATTCAATTAAATATTGTCTGATTGATCAAGTTTTATATTGGAAATACCCTTTAGGAGTTCTTTTGAGATGTCTAGACCCATAGGAATCCCAAAGGATTATGTATGATTTTCATGACAGTTTATGTGGGGGGGCATCACTTCTAGAGAACCACAACCTACAAGATTCTCAGAGCTGGGTATTTTTGGCCTAGTCTCTTCACTAATGTCTATGTAAAGATCAGGTCTTGTGTAAAGTGTCAAAAATTCTCTGGAAAGCAACAACTCAAGTCTTCTCCATTAAAGCATGTGGTAGCTTTAGGACCCTTTCAGCAGTGGGGCCTAGATTTTATTGGGAAAATTCATCTTGCTTCAAGTGGTCGGCATAGGTGGATCTTGACTACCATAGACTACTTTACTAAGTGGATAGAAGCTATCCCCACAAGAAATGCTTCCCACAAAGTAATCATTGGTTTTCTTGATGATATTGTGGCAATATTGGGTTGTCCAAATAAAATTGCCACTGATAATGCTTCAGCTTTTAAGGCTGAACCACTGATTAAGTTTTATGAACAGTTTGGAATAACATTGATTCACTCTGCTCCTTACTACCCCCAAGGGAATGGACTGGCAGAGTCCTCTAACAAGAGCATTATTAAGATCATCAAAATATTGAGGACAGTAAGAAAGCGTGGGATTCAAAGCTTAAATTTTCTCTATGGGCTGACCGAGTGACAACAAAGAGATCTCTTGGTGTCTCTCCTTTCCATCTTGTGTATGGATTTGAGACCATATTTCCTTCTCATCTCGCCTTGCCTATGGAAAAATTCTTCCAAGACTACCAGGGAGAACCGAATGAAATGATTAGAAGAATACAACAGTTGGTAGAAGTGAAATAGACTAGGGAGCAACTACTAGACAAAGCACATGACCATCAACAGAAGATCAAGCAAGCCTTTGAAAATAAGGTAAAAAAAAGGATTTCCAGCTGGAAGATATAGTACTCAAGTGAGATGCACCTAAAACCGATAAAGGCAAGCACGGTAAATTTGAGGCCTTATGGATCATCCCCTTCAACATTTCTGAGGTTTTTTCAAATAACACTTATAAGTTGCAAGATTTGGAGGATACTGAAGTTTTTGGTAGCCATATAAATGGGTATTTTCTGAAGAAGTTTTTTACTTAAGCCATGAGTGGCTTCCCATGTCATTGTAAATATCATTTTTGTTTTGTTTTTGTTTTTTATAAGTGACTCCACAGCCTAATACTAAGGCACTGAAACTACAAAAGGATTTATTAGAGCCTCACAGGAAGGTCTCTATCCCCCATGGAACCTATATGTTAACACAAGGATCTGTCGATTCTTTTTTAAAAATCAGACAGAAATTGAGGTTTACCCTCAATTGCATTATGGTGTAAATCATGTGTCATTCTTCCCATGATTTCCACAGGGAAAACGAAAAGACTAGAGGCCTAAGAAGCTCAAGAACCCTCTCTCCACCTATCACATATCCCTTCATGATACCTCCTCTCACCTCCCGACACCTGTCCCACTCACATTCCAATCTCCCTTACACATCACCTCCTCCCCGCCTATCACACCTCCCTCGTTCCTCTACCACCTTTGCCTTTCCCTTGCTATCGCAACCTCATCCCAACCTCTGCTCCCCCCAATCGCTTCCTTCCACATGGTCGTCGCTCACTCGTTGGGTCATGCGAGTTTTCTCCAAGCACCTCCCTCCACATCACCCCTGAGCATACACTATCAGATTGCCGCCTGCAAAGATTGCATTGGTCACAGACAAATACCATTCATGGCCTCGAGGCGCCAGGATGGACTCACAGAAGTCATTGGCACCATCTGAGAACAGTTATGGGTGCCAGGACCAGTCCTAATCCCAATGAAGACAGTTATTGAAGATTGCGGGCAGCAGTTGAGACCTTTCCTCATCCCNCATAAATGGAAAACGTTGCAGAGAGCAACCATGAAGGTGCACTTACGATCCATATCTTCCTTATGGGAATTTTTTCTTGTAAAGAACATAACTATGCCTGACTCGCGTCTGACATCATGAGGTCTGCACAACCTGACAAAGTGGGCGCCAACTGAAGGACTTGAAGGTAGTGATCTGATCACATTCCTATTGGTTGCATCATTTTAGTATATATACGCAGTTTTGATATTTTGTTAAGGTCGAATCGTTGAGCTAGGCTCCCTGCTATTGTAATATTTTGATTGAGAACAACTGGTTCTCTGGTTATGTATTTATTTTTGAGACATTTTGATTAATCTAAGTAAACTTTCTTACTCCATATTATTTGCCTCTTATACTGAGAGATTTCATGTTTGATTGATTCACATGGATTGTTGTAACTGTATTATGATAAATGTTTGATTATAATACTGTTATGATTTCTTTCAGCTTCCTTGAAATTTGAATCCAAGAGGACCTTGTGTTTAAGTTTTTCCTCCTTAGGCTGATGGAAAATCTGATGTTCATAGAAAACCTTTACACCTTTCTCACTAAATCTTCTTCTTACTCACCCTTACCCCAACTTACTAACTGAAGTTGATACAAGACCTCAATGGATGGTGCATGCTAGTCCAAATTTTCTGAGTTAGAATGCTATTATTATTGAGTTTTCTCCATTTGACCACTCAAAACTCAACTACCAATGATATATAAACTGATGGGTACTGGGCTTACCTTCAATGCAATTTGAAGGTGACTTATAGTGCTAACACAATGAATAATAATAGAGATATATTAAAACTTGGATTCTATTAATAAATAAATATGTTGAAACTGTAAAATGCAGATTGAAACAAGCTTGCTAGAATGATGGTGGCTTATCTCTGAGAAGAGATGTGACAGTTGCACTCATTCGTAAGAAGATGAGTACAATGAGGCTCTGAAATCCTTTTTTACAATAAACATGAATTTTAAAAACCTATATATCCAAAAACCTAATGCTAGGAGATGAAGTGTCAAGAGTCATGTGGGCCCCATTGTGGTAATTTGGTACATCAACTTCTCGAGGTCGTAACTTTTGCATACAATATTTATTTTAGGCGCACGATAGCCCGTTGGAAACGTCTATCTGAGGACTACACATTATGTCATCATACTTTGAGTATTTATATAGTATGACTGTATAGAACCCTAAAAACGTTGTTTAGGACCTCAAAATGGCCTTGGAAGTTCAAGACCCTGAAATAAGGAAAAAACTACCAAACTGAAAAACTGCCAAGATGAGCCAATTGGAATAGGTGGGTGGCCATCAATATACACCTGGATCAATTCTCCTCCCTTAGGAAGAAATGGTATCAATTGCATTGAGTTCCCCCATCATATGATAAAATTTATGTTGAATTTGGCCTAGAGTGGACCACTTGCCTTGGTGCAAGAGTTGTCCTACTTTGACAACCCGACAAAGTTGGGTCCTCTATTGGCGAGTGCCAATGAACTCTTTGTCCAAGATTTGATCAGTGGATTCATGTTCCATGCAGTCGGGGTTGATCTCTATTGGCGTCAATTGTTCTGCTATCTCTGAGGTGTCCAATGATGGTGGAAAATATGGTCGAAAAAGATCCACATTGAACATTGGGTGCAAGCCAAAGAAGGGGGGAATATTGAGCTCAAAATCATTGTCTCCCACAGATTTGGTGATGACGTAAGGTCAATAGCGGAGTGGAAAAATATTTCAATGGGGCTTTGTAAGGCGTTCTTTCTGCAAGTGCAACCAAACTTTGTCTCCCACCTGAAACTTTTGTGGCACCTGATGTTGATCATGGCACTGCTTGTACTTAGCATTGGATTTTTGTAAAATATCATGAACCTGTTGGTGGATGTGTTGGATCTGTTCAATGAAATGGGTGGATTTGTCAGCTTCAATTTGAACATGGGATGAGTCTTCCTGGGTGGCTGCAAGGGGTAGTGCAACATCCATGGGACCCAACGGTTGAAATCTCATTCCCACCTGAAAGGGGTTGTGGTCGGTTGAGCTATGTATGTCTTTGTTGTAGCTATGTTGAACATAGGGAAGACTCTCATCCCATGTGTAGGGGTGCTTGGAATTGTACACTCATAGGATATGCATGATCATTAGGTTGACAACCTAAGTTTGACCATCCATATTGGGGTGGAAGGCAGTGGATTTGGTGAGCTTGGTGTCCAACACAGAATAGAGGCTCGACCAGAATGTGATGAAGAATCGATTGTCCCGATCTGAGATAATGGTTTTTGGTATTCCAAAATATACCTGCACTCGTTCAAAGAACAACTTGATAGTGACCTATGTTGTGATGCTCTTCTTGCAAGAAGACATAATCACCATCTTGGAAAAGCGATCAAAAACCACAAAACAAAGTCATTTCCTATCTTGGTGGATGGAAGGATCAACATCATGTAGTCCATTGAGTTGGATTCCCATGGTTTGTTAGGAGTAGGGATAGGGGTGTACACACCTTATTTCTTAGTTTTAAGTTTGGAAATAGCGCAGACAATGTAGACCTGATATACTTGTTGACACCATGTCGAATTTTTTGCCAGTATAAATGTTATTGCAACACTGCCACTATATTTTCTATGCCGAAGTGTCCTGCCACTCGACTGTAGTGGGATTCAAAAATCAAATTCGATAGCTTGGTTATTTTTCCTAGACAAAACAGTAACTCGTCTTGAAGATGAAAATTAGTGACAGTTATTTTTGCGCTCGACATCTGGTAGGTGGTGGTGAAGTGACGATCTTTCTCATAGAGTTGGGGCCATCCGAAGGTCTCGTGGCTGCAAGAGTCTAGCACCGTGGTGAGTGTCGCGACTGGAGATCGACTGAGGAAAGCAACAACGAAATTGGTAATTCATGTCTTATAATTTATGTTGAGGTCGAAATGTTGCAAGTATGTGGACCACTTATGATGGCGGTCATTCTGCAAGTATGTGGACCACTTATGATGGTGGTCATTCTGCAATTTTCTTTGTGTCTACATTAACTGCAGGAGCTTATAATCAGTGTGGATGATTGTCTCCTTCCCGAGAATGTAATTCCTCCATTGGCAGCAGGCTTGCACAATGGAGTACTTTTCTTTGTTGTAAGTAGGGTACTTACAGATGACATCTGATAGTGTCTCACTATGATAGACCATGGCGTGGTCGTGCTAATTGAGAACTGCACCCATAGTGTAGTCTAAAGCATCTTTCTTGATCTCAAAGGGTTGTTGCAGGTCGGGTAATGAAAGAAATAGGGATGAGCACAAGTGTTGCTTCAAATCATCGAACGCTTGTTGTTGGGACATGCCCCACACAAAATTTTCCTTACCACCACCCATGGTTATGTTGAAATAATGTAACTGCAAAGAGCATTCTTATTATTATTTGATATATTATTCATTGGATCAATCCCTATTGTGGATTGATCATGTCGGCTATTGTAATAGGACCAAATCCCCTTTTGTGGATTGGTCAAATGTTAATTATAATAGGAAGAATAAGAAGTCGGCCCCAACATATATTAAAGAGGAGA
>SNQJ01S0016338.1:187525-241326 GCA_010110895.2 Picea sitchensis | reverse complement strand
AAAGACAAAGAGGACGGGTAGAGACAGAGTGTGAGAGGGACGAGAGGGAGGTAGAGAGAGGGATAGTGAGAGTAAGGGGAGAAGAGAAGGAGATATAAAAAGGGGGTAGCAAAAGAATGAGAGGAAGGGGGGACACAGAGGGAGAGAAAGAGGGGGAATAGAGAGAGAAAGAGGGGCATAGAGAGTGAGACTGAGACTAACAACGAGGAGAGATAGAAAGGGTTGAATATAGGTGGAAGAGAGAGGGGAGTGAGGGACAAAGGGGAAGAGAGAGAGAGAGAGAGGAAGAGGGGGCAGGGGGGGGCTAAAGAGGTAGTGGATATGAGAGTATGAGGCATGTCAAGATAAAGTCTATCTCTAGGTCTTTACATGTCTTGTGATGTGTAAATCTTTTCATGTCTAAGTCTTACCATGTATAAGAGTATGAGGGAGATAGACAGGGTGGGTAGAGAGTGAGATAAAGAGGGGGGGGGTAGATGTAGGAGAGGGAGGAAAAAAATAAAAAAGGAAGGAAATGATTTTTAGGAGTGTGCACATGTCCCTAGAACGCATGTGCATTTGCTTGAATTCAAATTTTTGGGTGGGATTGACAAGGTGTATGTTGAATTGGTTGGCTCAGATTTAAGTTTGGGATGACAAACCTAGTGGTTCAATCTGCAAATTCATAAAAACCTCATTTTTTGTAAATACCCCTCTATATCTTTGTCTTTGACATTATTTTCTACACACCAAACATTTCAGTTGTTGACGAAATTATAGACATAGATCGAGTTGGCTATGCAAATTTCAAATATACAATTTTTTTTTTTAATTATTATTATTTACTATTTTTAATCTATTTTTGTCTTCACATGTATCAAAATCCTAGAATACATAACTCTCTTATTTATGTTATAATTTTTTTTGGACTTATGCTAGAGGACACTGAGACCTACAATCTAAAAAAACAAATTGTTTTGATCATGTTAACACTCTTTTAGCATGCACTAACAAAAGACATTGCAATTTCAAGCATATGTTGACTTTGATAATTTTAAAAAAATATAAATTTAATATAAAAAATTTCCAAAACAGGTTCTCTACAAGTATACAAGTTTTTGGAACGAAATGTCATGTTAAGATATATACTTTATATTTTGTTGGAAAAATAAGATACCACTATTAGAAAAAATTAAATTTCACCTAGCTAATCACAATGTCTATGAATAAAATTTGTATATTCAGAAAGCTAATTCAATTTCCTACGTTTCATATTCTTAAACCATATTCAAATTCATTGTAAAAGTACCTTGAATAATCCCTCAAACGTCATGGGAGACCATCATTATCTTACACTCACCCTTCTACCTCTTTCTTTTCTTGCCACAATCAAGTTTTCCAATTCCAACACGTGGTCCATTGTGATATCGTCTCCTAGAACTAGGTTTACTACATTTTTGTTGATCTAATACACTTTGGTTTCTTCCTTCGCTTCGTTAGTTGAGTAACAACGACCTCTGGTCATATATCTTCTGGCACTGATTCCTTTCCTCTAGGGCTTGTGGGTGCTTGGGATTCGACCCCCACCTCCCCACTATTACTGCACCGAGGAGATAGATCTAATAGTGAAGCGAAGAAACCCTCCTGAGCTTGGGCCAAAACCTCATTTTGTCAAGAGAACAGAAGGCTTTGATCGAGGGAGATACCCTCAGACGTGTTGATATCATGTAGCCCACCCTTTGGGCTACTCAACCACAACAAACATCCAACTTCCACCACAGAGAGACTATTATCAATTAGTATCGGATGACGCCGCGTAAAAATCTTCCTGAGATGTTCAACCCGCTACAGAAACCCCTGACAAGATCCATTTTGTTTCTGAAGTAAGAGTTCCCGAGAAGACAAGCCCATCATCCAACCCTAAACCCACCCCTAAATCCGAAGGAGAGAGATGGGGTGGCGAAAACAAAACTAATCGGCCAAAAAACCCTTATTGTGGAGTGAAAACGTTCATAGTGAGGAAATAGTTGATTCCATCCCTCTTTCCCTGGGGCTCAATCATGCATAAACTTCGGAGGAATCCACACCCAACACCTACCAAATATCCCTATGCTGTCCCTCTGTGAGTAATCCAACTCATCCTCATAAGTGTATCTTTTTCTTCTGAGTCTTTTTACGCACTATGACCTGCTAGTAGGGCTTCCAATCTTATATATATTATTGAAATGAGTAAATTAATTATTAAACAAATTTTACTCATTTTAATTAAAATTCTTTCCTAATTTCCAGAAAAATTTAATTCCACGTGATTGATCATAATTTTAATTGTAAATCATATTCTATAGAAATTTTAACTTAAATATTTAAATTTTAAAATAAATGAATAAATCAAAACAAAAATTTTCCTAACCTAAAAATAAAAATATAAACTCAATCTATAATAATAATTTTAAAAATATAAACTCAATCTATAATAATAATTTTAATTGTAGATCATATTCTATAGAAATTTTAACTTAAATATTTAAATTTTAAAATAAATAAATAAATGAAAACAAAATTTTTCCTAACCTAAAAATAAAAATATAAACTCAATCTATAATAATAATTTTAAAAATATAAACTCAATCTATAATAATAATTTTAATTATAGATTATATTCTCTAGATTCTAACTTAAATATTTAAATTTTGAAATAAATAAATAAATCAAAACAAAACTTTTCCTAACGTAAAAATATAAGCTCAATCTATAATAAGTGAAACAGATTGGGTTTGACCCCTTATTATTAAATCACTTCTTAGAAAAAAAATTCTATTTAATATTAACCAACTCATATATATATTATTAACTGACCTTTTAAAAAGAAAATTCTATTTGCGTAAAAATATAAGCTCAATCTATAATAAGTGAAACCGATTGAGTTTGACCACTTATTATTAAATCACTTCTTAGAAAGAAAATTCTATTTAATGTTAACCAACTCATATATATATTATTAACTGACCTTTTAAAAAGAAAATTCTATTTAATATTAATATAAAGTTGGTTGATATTTTTATTTTTTGGAGGGGCGGTCACTTTTGACCTCTTAGGAAACCAGAATAGACAAAACCCAAGTATTGAGTTTCAATATCCTTACTTCATGAAGTGGGTTAATTAGGGAGTAATCTTTCCTCCTGAGTTATTTTTCTGGTAGATTTTAGGGCAACAGCTTTTAAATTTCAGTCCAATCCAGAATTCTGAGAGCATCTGGGTTGGTTTAAAATGGGGTAAAATCTCTGGAAGTAAGGTTTTGAAATACATGGCACTTTGATCCATGTAAAACTCAGATTACCCCTAAAAATTTGACCAATTTCAGATCCGTATTTTACCTTAAAAAAATAAATTCTGAAAAAAAAATTACTCCCTAATTAACTTACTCCTTCATGAAATATCATTAATTAAACATGTCACTCTCAAGGAGGGAATCGAACCTGGACAGCTGATGAAAAACTCCCTCAAATCAACCACTTGGAACACAAAACAAATTAGTATTTTGGGAAACGAGAAGCATGGTCCCTGAGCTGCAATTCATGGTCTGAATGCAGTAATCCCTTCATAAGGCTCCCAGGGTTCATGCAAGGTAGTGCATTCATAACATCCGCCACCAGTAGGTAGCATTCAGGCCGAATCGCAAGTTATAATGGACACAGAATTACAATTTTTTTAAGCTATGTCCTTAAGTTAGAATGCAAATCAGGAAGGGAGTCTATGTTTCTTGTTAAAAAAAAAAAATGATACATTTCAGTTATCTAGGATGTTCATTCCCTCTATTGAACACTCTATTTTTGTAATTTATGGTTGGTTTTAGTTGTGCTACAGCCTTTTAATAGATTTATTTTAAATTCTGATCTATCAAATTTAAGTTCAGTGAGTGATTAAATTTATATTTAATATTTAAGAATTAATATGCATATGTTTTAAGGTGACAACATTTTGGTCAATAATAATTAAGGTGACAACATTTTGGTCAATAATAATCAGCCTTCTATTTAAGGGCATTCAATATTGTAGATGTACACTTGCATCAGCATTGAATGCTGCACAGCAAACTGGTTATTGATAACCCAAAATGTACCCATAGTAGAATGTAAAACTCCTTAGTTACTCTCAGTGAAATAAATATAAACAAATTCCATAAAAAAACTCAGTGAAATAAATATAAACAAATTCCATAAAAAAAAAAATTGAAGAAAAATAAACACTTCCTTTAAAAACAAATGATATTACTGTTAAAACTATTAAATACATCTACATTTAGCATCACTTTCAGTAACGAATAGATCTTATGCTATGTGATACCTGAACTGAAAGAAGCGAAGTTTCGTAGTTTTGATTTCGGGTCGGTACAAGTTCTCCGAAGAAATTCTTGTGCTGAAAATCATTATTTTCTACATCCTGGAAGGCCATATCAATCGATGCTTCTACGAAATCCACTCCTCCATCGTTGCAGTCAACCTCCGGCCGACCGGATTCTCCTCCCTTCAAGTCCAACCGACCTGCGAATGGATAGAAGTCCACCAGAACTAACGACAAGCTCCTCTTAAGATTCTCCACTATCACAGAAAATTCATTCTCCCTAGTTGTTAGTGTTGGTTTGTAAAATAGAAGATAATTCATGTTATTAAAGGGTACCAAACCAATATCAAAGCTGGAGAGGAACATGCGATGCTTCACAATAGGGATAGCCGGTGCAACAGTTGAAACCCTGGATACTTTTACTTTTATTTGGTCTGCGGCCATGGTCGTAAATACTGACAGAGAGCCGAGGCTATTCTCTTGGAATTGAGGAACAGAGAAAGCAACTCACTCTCTCTTTTGCCTGTCTGGAGGTGGAGATTGGGCATGGATAGAGGCAACTCACTACTCTCTCCTCTGTCTGCGTGGTGGTGGAGATTGGATATGAGTAGAGGCGTTGTGTTTATTATAATGAAACATTGGGCCTCGGGCTACTACAGCCATCTAATCATCCATCAGTGTATTAAAAAAGAGATAATTAGAAGTATCATCTTCATTAAACAGAGATAATTAAAAAAATCTTTCAAATTTAACCAGATGCATATGTAACGCACAGCTATCTCATTATCCATTAGCGTACTAAAAAGAGATCATTGGGATTACCGTCATTTCAACACATTTAGCTGGCAGCCTGGCACCACTTACCCTTCAGAAGTGCCTTTATGGTTGTTGTGCGTTTGTCACGTTTTTTGCGTTCGCTCGCCTCCTCCGCTTATGGAATTTCAGATTTAAATTTAAGTGTAATTTAAATTTCATTGTTGTTTTATGTCGTTTTCCATTGTAGTACGAGGTGGCCTATCTGCTGTTGGGCACCTTCATGAAAACATACTAGTAATTAGAGATTGATTTTGATATGAATCACTGAATCAAACATTGGACTCTATGATGTTGGACTGATACGTAAGCTGCGAACTAGTAATTAGTGATTGATTTCCGATATGAATAACTGAAATGTAAAGTGTTGCATGGCTTTAAAAGCTAACAGCCCCCGGGCCCCAACTTACTTCAACATAATTCCATTACCAAAAATAACTATAAGGTCCTCTTAAGATTCTCCACTATCAGACAAAATTGCTTCTCCGTAGTTGATATTGTTGGTTTGTAGAAAAGAAGCCGCATGTTATTGTAGGCTACCCAACCAAGATCAAAGCTGAGAGGAACATGGGATGCTTCACATTAGGAATGGCCGGTGCAATAGTTCAAACCCTAGATACTTTTACTTTTATTTGTTCTCCGGCCATGGCAGAGGCTATCCACCATGCAGCAGCCCAATGATTGGAAGGCTGCTGCATGGTTTTATTGATATCCCATGCCATAGCAGCTACATATCATGCATGGTGGATTAAACTGTCTTAAATTCTCTATTCACCGTTAGTCTCCTTGTCCTTTCGTCGTCCTTAATCGATTGCTGCTTTCCGACACACTAAGTCTCGCCGGTTCTCACATTGGTCTTGCTGCACTGCACACCGACCTTCCGCAATAGCCACCTCGTTTCGAGCATATTGCAGGGTGTGGATGGATGGCGAGCAATATCCAGTCGGCTGCAGAGTCTTTGCGACTCTGTCAGCACGCTGCCCATGGTGCATGACCGGCACGCGGCCACTCAGGAAGACCGTGCTCAGTTCGGAGACCTCGGCGAGTTGGCACGCGGCCACTCAGGAAGACCGTGATCAGTTCGGGGACCTCGGCGAGTCGGCACGCGGCCACTCAGGAAGACGGTGCTCAGTTCGGAGACCTCGGCGAGTCGGCACGCGGCCACTCTAGAAAACCGTTCTCAGTTCAAAAGTGAACCCGTCAAAGGCCTTCCAACACGTCCCAAAAGTTTGATTAAAAATTTACCAGTCAAATAAAATGCCCTTTTTTATTTTTACCAGTTTTTAGGAAAATGCAAAGTAGAATTTAAAATTTTGCATGAAGGGTTAAGTTTTAAAACGCATATCATGCTAGTTAGGTCATTAATAATATTATTTCAATTTTTTAACTATGTTCGTACATAGAGTGCCGTCTAATTGTTCCATCATACTTAATGGAACTAAGGGGATGGTGGAAATTGGGCCATGCCCTGTAAAAATTAATGTAACGGTACCGACCGGTGAACGTTTGGATAAGCTCGACACTCTAGTCACGAATCCCCACACAACAAAAAAATTTCATACTCGGTTATTGCCTTTAGTAAACCATTTTCTTTCAGTGTTCCAACCACACTAAAACTTTACACAAGCCAGCTGTTTATGGATTTATTTACAACACAAAAATTCATTGGAAAGTTGGACGTATTTTATCTGTTATTGCCTTAAATAATTTACATTCAATTTTCCAACAACACCTAGTCTTTACACAAGCCGACTCTTTCTGGACGTATTTTCCTTCCTTGTTTCCCCACACAACACAAGACTTCATATGAAAGATGGACTTATTTTCTCTGTTATTTTCTTGAACAATTTTCCTTCGATTTTCCAGCCACACAAGACTTTACACGAAATTTGGATGTATTTTATTTCTATATATGCATAGAGAAGGGCACAATAGAACCCACTTCATTTTTCCAACAACACCTAGTCTTTACACAAGCCGACTCTTTCTGGACGTATTTTCCTTCCTTGTTTCCCCACACAACACAAGACTTCATATGAAAGATGGACTTATTTTCTCTGTTATTTTCTTGAACAATTTTCCTTCGATTTTCCAGCCACACAAGACTTTACACGAAATTTGGATGTATTTTATTTCTATATATGCATAGAGAAGGGCACAATAGAACCCACTTGGAGTTTGGACCAGGAGAAATGATGGGGAAAGGCGTTATTGTGCTTGTGTTCTTTGTAATTGCATTAGCCGTATCAGCAGCCAATGTAACTGTAATGCAGAAAATTTATGCTCATGAGAGGGTATTAGGTGCATGAAACACATGAGAAGAGTGGTTCGCATATCCCTTCAATTTTTCAGGTTTGGAAGGTGCACTTTCACCAGCAACCTCTCCTTATCGCACACTACGAATATTTTTGGTGACATTTTGACAGCGAGAATTCCACCAGAGTTTGGGCGGCTTAAAACACTTAGATATCTTCAGCTCAGAAATAATCATCTCTCGAGTTCTATTCAAGTTGAAGTTATTGCCAATTTGAGTAATTTGGTGTCCATGGATCTTCATGGAAATATGCAGAGAGAGATAGTTGCACTATTGTATTCTTATGGGACTATTGGGACCAACAAAGTGGTCGTCTTATAGCTGCATTATGGTATTCTTTTGGGACTTAACTCATAGGAATTTCATGGCAACTTTCTTAATAGCTACATGTGACCAATAATTTGGTAGCTTCTTTAATAGTTTCCCTTGACCAAGAATTGAAGGATGAAAGTTATTTGACATATGCCTTATTTTCATGTTTCATGTACACTGGCATGTTTCATATATATGGGCAGCATGTGTCATATATATGGGCAACTTCAGAGAGGTAATGTTGTGGTTTTAATGGGGAAATTTACTTTTGTGAGGATGTTGGAGGCTATTTAAAGTATAAGATAACTTATTTTCCTTTAATATTACCCATTTATTACCCATTGTGATTGTTGTTGCAAAATAGAATATATTAACACAATATAATATGTTTTCTTTGAAGGAGGTTATCAATGGGACAACACCTTTGGGAAAATATATCATGGAGGAATGTGCCAATAGAATTCCACAAGCCACAAATGATTCACGTGCATATCTATAGCCCTTATGCATCATATATGAAAGGAGAGATTATGCACTTGAACCTGCTTTATTATTTTTCAATCAAATCATTGTGATTTTCCATCTTGTAAGCATTCTTTCTTTGTTTAGTTGATTTTCTTTGTTTGGATATTGGGCCCCTAAGAGGACATGAGTACATCATTGGAAAGTAATGAGACCAAAAAATGTCTCATATCTCTCTTTCCCCATAACTAAGAGAAAACACTTATCAATGTGATAATGCTTTGCAAATATTTTGAGAATAACCCATAGTTCTTTTACCTCAACCTCATCCAAGCCTTAGATCAAGGAGACTTATCTTTTGGAGCATTAATTTCATTGTCTTGGTTTTTTATGTGGACCTATGTGGCTTTTGATGTTTATATAGAAATGACGTATCTAGTTCTATTATTTGCAATTTGGCACTTTGAATATGCAATATAATATTTTAGTATACATCTTCCCTTATCATGGTTTCTTCCTTTGTCTATCTTCTAATGGATTTTAGAATTCTTAAACTGATTTGAAACTAATACTGTTTGTTGAAGAGTCCATTATTCTTGGACAAATGTGATATGTTTTATATTAAAGAGTCCATTGTTCTTGGACAAATGTGATATGTTTTATATTAAAGATATGTTATTGGGAGTTAATGGACTATGGTAACTTTTGCACTCTTTTTTTCCTTTGAGCTTTCAAATTTCACTATATATTCAAGTTTATTTTTTTCTTCTTTGAGTTTTCAAATTTCACTATATATCCAAGTTTGGACATAGAAAATAAAAATACAATGCAATTTGTGTGATAAGTTAGTTTTTAGTTTAAACGCTCAGAGTGTTTTTCCTTAAATTTTGAATCTTCTCTTTTAACTTGTAGATTTAATATTTGTATAGATATTTTTCCAACTTTGAAATTTCTTGAGTTTTGTGGCTATGGATCTTTTAATTTATAATAAATTTATTTTTTTTAATTAAAGAAACTTGATGGTGACATTTTTCTCATGTTCTATTCAATACAGACGATTAAATTTCAACACACATATATTTTGCATGGATATTTTGCAGTGTGTAAATTTGAGCATTTAAAATAGAGGAATTTTGAGTTTCTAAGGGCACTCAAATTTAGAGAACAATTTTTCCTTCGAAATTATGCATTTTAACTATTGCATTCGCTGCATTATTTTGTTCAATTTTTTAGGATCATCTATAAAGTCACTTAATTTATCTCGCATCTTTAAACTTTGTAATATTTCTATATTAGAGATAAGCTTCATTAAAAATGCAATATTTTATCTAACATATTTTTTTATGAAGTGTTTACATAATTTATTGTTGTCAATTGAAATGATTTTTTTTGGGAAACTTTTCTTCTTGGAAGGGTTGCCTGATTATATACCCTTCTTACTGAAATTAGGACCTACCCGTCAAATTTGATCACTGGGACTCGGCCCCATCTCTGAAAGCTATGAGCTTAAAAGGAATTGTATCACTGTATAATCAAACCCAAACAGACTCAGATCCTATGTAGAAGAAAGTTCCCAAAGAAACTTTACAAAAAATAACTTTCTTTTAAATGCTCTGTTTTCAAATAAAATGCTACAGCAAGCAAGTTACAGAGACAACCCAAAATGATACAACAAGTTACAGAGATAGCCCTGGTTTTATATCAGAAAAAAAACTTCATAAAATCACATTAGAGTGCATCAATTACATGAAAACTACAACAAGAAAAAATGAGCAACTCTCGGTCACATGAAAAACTATAGAAAATAAAAGAGCGCCTTTGTCTTTACAAAACGCTACACCAGAATGATCACCGCATACTTTTTTACAGAATCTAAGTCTTTAAATAATTCCCAGCAGATCTGTTGAGGAGTTACGTAGCAAAAAAACGTGGCAAAGGTTGATCAACAATTAGCAGCTATGGTTACACAACTGGAACAACTGAGATAACTGAATGCTGGAAATTTAAGCATCACGTTTTTTCAATCTCCCCCTTGATGTCAAGTTTGAGGATTCCCCACTATGATCTGACTTTCTCCAATCAATCCTTTGGAAGAGCCGTCGTAAAAATGTCTACAAGTTGATCTTCAGATTTACAAAATTCAAAAAAAAGAAACTCTTGTTGGACAAGTTCTCTAATGAATTGATGGCGAATGTCAATGTGTTTACTCCTGCTGTGTAAAACTAGATTCTTTGTCATAGAGATTGTTCTTTGATTGTCACAATAAAATTTAATAGGTTTACAAATTTCCATGCCCAATTCTTCTAACAATCTTGCCATCCAAATGACTTGAGTGCTTGTAGATGATGCTGCAATGTACTCCGCTTCGGCTGTAGAAAGAGAAACTATGGGTTGTTTTTTGCTGCTCCAGGAAACAAGATTTCCTCCAAAAAGAAAAGCATATCCTGAAGTACTTTCGCGATCATCCAAGCTACCTGCCCAATCTGCATCTGTGTATGCTACAACATTGAAATTGTTAGTAGCATTATAAAACAATCCAAAAAATCTGGTACCACTTACATATCTAAGTATTCTTTTGGTTGATTTCCAATGAGACTCATGAGGTTGATTCATGAACCTAGGAACTAGACTTACAAAAAACATAGTGTCTAGTCTAGTAGTGGTCAGATACATTAAGCTACCAACCATGGATCTATAAAGAGTGGCATCACAGAGAGAAGATTCATCTTCTTTCATCAATTTTCTCCCAACAACAAGAGGAGTACTCACAACTTTACAATTCTTCATTTTAAACCTCCTCAACATGTCTTCAACATATTTGGTTTGACAAATAGATATACCTTCAGTTGTTTGTCTGATTTGTATGCCCAGAAAATATTTCATTTCTCCCAAATCAAACATCTCAAATTCTGATTTCATTTCTTCTTTAAACTCCTTCACAAGTGATATTGAGGTGCCCATAAATATTAAGTCATCTACATACAAGAAGAGAATAATAAAATCTGATCCAATGACCTTTTTGGAGACTGTACTTTCAGAAGAACACTTAAAAAAACCATGATCATGAAGGTATTTATCAATCCTAGAGTACCAAGCTCTAGGAGCTTGTTTAAGACCATAAAGTGCCTTCTTAAGCCTATACACCTTATCTTCTTTACCTTCAACAATAAAACTTTGAGGTTGTTCAACATAAACTTCTTCCTTCAAATATCCATTTAAGAAAGTAGATTTGACATCCATCTCATAAACTTTCAAATTTAACTGAGATGCAATGGAAAGAAAAGTTCTTACTGTTTCAAGTCTTGCTACAGGAGCAAACGTTTCCTCATAGTCAATGTCTTCTTGTTGCACATACCCGTTTGCAACTAAACGTGCCTTCTGTTTTGAAATGCTTCCATCCATATTATATTTTACCTTGTAAATCCACTTTACTCCAATGGAAGATTTTCCATGAGGGAGTTCAACTAACTCCCATGTGTCATTTTTCTATATTTGAGACACTTCATCCTCCATTGCTTCCACCCATGGCTTAGAAAAACAAGCTTCTTTAAAATTAGAAGGCTGAACATTTGTAGAAGAAACAAGAGAAAAATGATCATTAGCATACCTTGATGTCTCATAAATCTCTTTCAAACTTCTTATTTTTCTAGGAGGACTAGATGGAGGTGTTGTTTGAGTATCAACTTGAGATCAGGTTGATGGAGAAGATGAGGATGAATTTGATGGAGAACTCCTTGAAGGTGAGCCTGCATTTCTTACAATAGAGGGCTGCAAAGATTGATCATTGTTATAAAAAATCAAATTTTCAATATGTGGGGTAAGCTCTTTATCTTCTCCTTCATTCTTCTAATAAACTCCCCCTGCATCAAATATCACATCTCTACTAACATAAAGTTTATTAGTAAGTGGATCAAAACACCTGTAAGCCTTGCTTTCTTCTGAATATCCAATGAAAATACATTTCACTGATTTTCCATCTAATTTCTATCTTTGTTGTGCAGGAATGTGAACAAAACATGCAGACCCAAAAATTTTGGTTTTCTACAAAACCAAGCTTCATAAGGAGTAGAATTTTTTACCATCTTTGCAGGACTTATGTTGAGGATATATGCAGCTATATGGACTGCATTTGCCCAATGCATGTTTGACAAACTCTTTTGTTTTAACATACATCTAGCCATCTCTACAATTGTTCTGTTTTTTGTTTCTGCTACTCCATTTTGTTGAGAAGTATATGGAGTAGTTAACTCCTTCTTGATCCCATGTAAATTGCCAAATTCTTTGAATTCATCAAAGGTGAATTCTCCACCTCGATCAGTTCTCAAGACTTTCAAATAGTATCCTAATTGCTTCTCAACAAGAGCTTTAATTTATTTATTTTTAACTAAAAGCTTGAGACTTCTCATTTAGAAAATAAACCCAAACAGAGTCATATCGTGTCTAGAAGAAATTTCCCAAAGAAACTTTACAAAAAAAACTTTGTTTTAAATGCTCTTTTTTCAAATAAAATGTTACAACAAGCAATTTATAGAGACAACCCAAAATGCTACAACAAGTTACAAGGACAACCCTGGTTTTATATCGGAAAAAAAACTTCATAAAATCACACCAGAGTGCATCAATTACATGAAAGCTACATCAGGACGAATGAGCAACTCTCGGTCACATGAAAAACTACAGAAAATAAAAGAGCACCTCTGTCTTTACAAAAGGCTACACCAGAATGATCACCCCTTACTTTTTTACAAAATCTAAGTCTTTAAATAATGCCCAACAGATCTGTTGAGGAGTTACGCAACAAAAAAAAGTGGCAAAGGTTGATCAACAAGTGACAACTACGGTTACACAGCTGGAACAACTGAGATAACTAAATGCCAAAAATTTAGGCATCACATTTTTTCAATCTCCGGGAGAGTCATTTCCATTCTGTTTCAGTTGTCTTCTACATCAAGAAGTCCATGGACAACTCTGTTTCCCAGATCACGATATGGTGCTGAAATAAGTGCCGACAAACAACCATGTTGATTCATTGAAGGGACAGACATTCATGGTCGATTGGTAGATTTAGATTTGAATTGGCTTTCGCTCATGGTCAATTTGAATTTGAGCGCACCCACCATTGTTGAAACATTCAACAGTGAGGAACATTTTGTTTATTTGAATCCATTCTTTTAGATTGGAGCAAGAGTGACTCACGCCATTAAATTATTTTGGTTTTGAATATGAGAACAACTATTGTTTGAATTTGGGAATCACGGTGGGATCAAACTATTGGACATCTTACAGGTCAGTGAGTCTTTTACAAAGAGAATACCTAACACTTTCATTGTCTAAGTCAAAAATTTTGCAATTTGAGCAAATCTGTTTTTCAATCGTTTTCAACTAAAAAATGCAATGCATTTAGATTTATTTGCTTCCAATATTATGTTTTGTTTTTCTAATGGGTGAGATCTGGTTTGGGTTTGGGTGTACACATGATCAAGAGTTCACTAAAAAAATGCAATGCATTTAGATTTATTTTCTTCCAATATTATGTTTTAATTTTCTGGGTGAGATTTGGTTTGGGTGTACAGAGAATCACGGGTTCATTGATGTGGTTATGAAGGAATCGAAATTAAAAAACACATGTTTTTTCGTGGACATTGATTTGAGGATTAAATTCCAGATTGCTCGACCTACTGATGGATACAATGCCTTGTTATACAAGATTACCAATTTCTTTGATCATCAAGATAATGTGCAACGCAACCAAGAGATCACTCAAGGAGAGAGGAGTGTACATTCCGTCATGGAGGAAATATCAAGGAGAGAGGAGTGTAAATTCTTCCACGGAGGAAATATCGTTGCAGACAAAATGGGTGAGTTCTTGCAAAAGGACTATCATCCTAGGTTCTAGTGTTGCGCAGGGTGCTTTACTTCAATTTTAGTTCTGTGGAAAATGGATAAAGACAACAATACAGTTGAATGATATATCAAGGAGAAATCATAATGTACAAAGAAGGGTAATGAGAAGTTCGAGTCTCGTGATTGTTTATTAACCAGAGGGGAGAAGGACAGATACCTAAATAAGATTTCACGGTTGCCCATGGCCTTGGCATCACCGCAACATCCACAGGAGGGAAACTAAAAACGAAACCATGTGCGAGTGCCAACGGGTGATAATCCACCATTCAGATCTTTGGGGTAGTGTAACTTATGTGTCCATTTCTATAACTCTAGCACAAGGGTTTTTAATTTTTCAGTCCTATCAAAGATTTTAAATGTGAATCTTCCAAACTAGTTCCTTCTTTAAGGAGAAATCTACAATGTGTGTAAATTTCAATAGCAATTAACCTAGTATTATCGATTCGATTTTGAATACAGTGCTAGATAAATATCCATTTGATATGTGACAGTTAAATATCCATTCGATGTGATTGATCACATTCTTTATAGTTGTGGCCATTTAGAAAAATATTAAGCTTTGTTAAGCATTTTTAAATTAAAGAATATCTATTTGTTTCATTTTGAAATTTTGTTTTCTAATTGCTGCAAATAGATGCATCCATTTTTCAGAATATGGAATTTTCCATTGAACTATGTGAAATTTTGTTTTCTAATTGCTGTAAATAGATGTTTCCATTTTTGGAAATATGGAATTTGGACATAATTATTTGAAATTTTATTTTCTAATTGCTCCGTCCATTTTTCAGAATATGATGGAGTTTCCCAGAACTAAATGTGAAGTTATAAACTTCCAAAAATCCTTTGAGAGACTATGAAGATTTTTATTTTTATTTAAATATTTAAACATATCTTTTTCTATCATTTAAATCGGAAATAAACTTCAAATTTATTAATTAGAAAGGTACTTGGATTCTACATATATTTATAAAAGGAAATATTAATTTATTAAAATAATTTTAAGAAGGTTTTCAAGGATTTATGTAATGTATTTTTTTATTTGATTCGTGGGTTGATAAAATTTTATTTATTTTTTAATTGTATAATAATAATAATTTTTTGTATGTTAAAAATGGATGTTATTATTTATAAATATCAATTTTAATTTATTAAGGTTTTAAAAAATATAAAAATTAATATGTTTGTTTTAATGTTTTGTTTTCATAATAGAATAAATTTCAATTTTTTATTTTCATTTTTCATAGTTTTTAAAAATGAAAAGAAGTATTCTAATTTGTATTTTATTTTGATGAATTAATAAATTAAGTTATTATTATTATAAATATTTTAAAAATAATTTTTAACATAAACATAAACCATATATTTTAATATAATTCATTGTTATACTCTATTTTATAATTATACAATTATTTATAATATTTTTTATAGTCTATTAAAAAAATTGTTTATTTTAATATAAAATTAGGATAGTTTATTTTATAGTTTTGTAAAAAATCTTAGTATAATAAATTATATATATATTTTTAATTTAATTCATTTCAACTAATTATATATTATTTATATTAAACTATAATTACATGAAACTATAACAATAATAATAATATTTTTATGGTGACTATCACACATAAACTATAAATGTACAAAAATATTTTCAATAAATTTTATTGTTTTAGATTTTTTTTTTTATAATAATAAAATTTTATTTATAATTTTGTTGGAAAAAAATATTATTTTATCAAAATATTATTTTTAAATTATATTTATAATATTTATATTTTTTTTAATAGTGGATTAAGATATACATTATAAAAAATATATTTTACAATAACAAAATACAAGTATCCATTAAACATGTTAACTCTTTTACTTTTATTTTTTAATAAAAATAAATATCATATAAAACTTAAATATATTAAAAACTATATTTATCTAAAATAATAATATTAATTTAATTTTAAGGTAAGGATCAAGTCCCAAAACAAATTGGTGTATGCGACTCCCTTGTTTGTGGGAGAATGGTAGTGTTAAAATTAGTGTATGAGACTCCCTTCTTTGTGGGACAAGGGACCCCCTTCACATATTGATTTGCTAAAGTTTACAGAGGTGTATATATACTACCCTACCCCCCTTGTGGATTTGAACCTATGGTCTCTACCAACAGTTTTTTTTTTCTATTTAGAATTGTATTAATAAAAATTGTGGTAGCTTATCCTTGGGGGCAACTCAATTTGCAAATGTCGTGATATGAAGTGCTACATTCCATGAGGTAGTTCAAATCGGTTTGAATTATCCATGCCTACAGAAGGGGAAGACGTACATGGAGGTTATAGTGGTAGCGGTCGGAATCGACCCTATGTCACGCGAGTACAAGACCAACCCAGTTGTTGATTCCTCCAATGATTATTATTTTTTTTTTGCGGTGGCTTCTCCTCCATATAGTACATAACAAAGATATCCAAATTCTATTTCCACGACTTACGAGCCCAGATTCAAAATTCACTCATATATTTTTCCAAATATGCAAGAAAAATGCATTCCATGATCCCTTACATGAATATATCTAAACAAATTGTTGGCATAATAATTGACAAAATAAAAACATGGTTATGTTGGATTTAGAGTTTGACTTCTTGTCACCATTGGTTGCATTGTTGTTGGAGTGTATTTCTTCTTCCCTACTACCGTTCAAATTTCTTTGATCGATGATGGTGTCATTGTTAATCCTACCATCCCCATTTTATCTTGATTTGGAGTTTTTTATTTCTTAAATGCCTCAGCTTTATCGACCTCGTATTCCCAACTTACTAATGGATGGGAGTTGGGGTGAATTTGACTTTATTTTCCAGAGTCAGGAAAAGTTGAATCCAACAATTTTGGATGAGGAATTGGATTTTCTTGATTTGAAGGAATCTCCTGAGTAGAAACACTAATAGAATGGGGATTCATATCTTGCATTATGGAAGAATCACAACTGCATTTTCTAATTATTTGATGATCTACATGGGAGCCTTCCCACCTGAATGAATTATTTTGGTGTTTCATATCCTTCATGTTCTCTTTAGGATAGTGCATTGCTATGCACTATGTTTCAAAACAATCCCTACATTGTAGAGAGATTATTTCATAGTCCAAATTTTGCATCTAAGTGTAGTTTTTTCTATTCAAAATAATTTTTGTTAAAAACCCTTTGCTAAAGTCCATTTCCACACAAATCCGAGAATATGAATAAATGGTATGAAGTTCAAATTATCTTCTTACAAAAGGGAATTTACCTAAAGAAGATCTAATGGAATTAAGAAAGGGTTCACCCCAAAAATGCGAGGGTTGATTACGGAGATGGACCCAAACAAGAACTGAAAAAGAGAAACAGTTAAAGGGTTGAAACAAGGAGACCAAGGAATCATGCACAAACCTTTAAGTTTCTCCAAAACTAAGGGTTGGAATAAAGAATAGGATTCATGTCTTCCACAAGATCAAACTCGAAAATGAAGAATCCCTTTGCACGGGGATGGATGAACAAATCTTCCTTTATTAGAGGCTTTCATTGAGATGAGATCCAACCATTAAGATCAACCAGTTGGATCCATAGGCCATTAAACCGATAGACTAACCCATTTTTCATTAAAAAATCTTATTCTTCATTGACGTGTTGATATTATGGTCGTTGGGGGAGGTATTAACCTCTATGTGTAACCTTTGATGAAACTAGAATATTCGGGTAAGTAAGAGAAACCTTAAAATGTTGGATAATAACCCTAGAAAGCAAGTCGGCTCAAGATAATAATTTATATTAAATTCTTATCCTCCATAACTACAAGTCGACCCAGTTAGGTCACTTAGAAGAATTTAAATAAAAGGGTGTTATACCTCATTTGACACACACTCTCACAGCTCACACACACTAGTGGTGCATAAGTTTTGGAGTGCAGTAGCAACTACTGCAACTGGGATTTTGGTCTTTGGTTATGGTTTGGAATTTCTTCCTTGGTTATGGTTTGGACTCTTTGCTTGGTACGGTAGCTATGGAGAGACGTGTACTACCTTGGTTGGATATTGGTTCTAAGAGTTTGCTTCTTGAATTATTATATCTGTCAAGGTTAAGGTGCTCGGGGGTGGCTTTGGCCTATGGTTTGGTGACAATATTGCTATATTGTCTATGGAAACATGAGCACATATCTTTATTTTCTAACAAGATATGGGCCCACACTATCTTCAGACAGTCTAACCACTGGAAGATAGATTGGGAAGTTATTTGTTAAGCTCATTGTGGCACCGGTTACAACTGCATCTAGGTTTTTTGATTATGCAGCTACATCAAACCCTAACCCTTGTGTTTGGGCACTTATGATAAAACGTTTGACCTAATTCCTTGACATCCTAGTGTACCCTAGCCTAGAGAACCTCTTCGTACTCTTTGCTAGAAAAAATGTCAAGTTTAAATTTTTGGTCAAAGTTAAAGTCAAAGTTTAACTACTCAAGGTCAAAGGTTGACTGGTCAAAGTCAAAGTCAAAGGTTGGCTTCTGGTCAAATTGATTTTGTGGTCAAAGTCAAAATTTTAGAGTTTCTAGCTTGTTCTAATCATTGAATCTTCTCATTGAGTTTCTAATCTCTTCTTGTCAAGATGGTATCTAGTTTCAGATAGGATGACAAGCTGGATGATGCTATAAGGTTTCAAAGGTATGCACTTGTATATGTTATTTAAGTTATAACATATAGAAAAACATAAGTGTGTTTTCAAGGAAAGTACTAGAGATCTTGTCCAAGATGTAATCTTGGATGTAAATTGAGAAAAACAAGCACACCCTCCATAGCAAGTGAGGCTTTAGGTTCCATGTTTGATTAAATTGTTAATATATATATATATATATATATCAAGGGTGATAGTTTCTACATTACAAATTGTGAAAGAAATCTTTGAAAGATTCTATTATGGATAGGTGCAATGAATACTTCGCTACATATGAATACTATTGATATAGATGCTTATTGTACTTGTTCACAAGATGAACTAACGTCTCCTATAGATAGATATTTCTTATTTTCTCTTGTTATGAGTAGGTACCCTTGTGATGAAGAATCCTTGTGGAAGATGTTATAGAAGAAGTTTACAAGGATGACACAACTGCTAGATGGGCAAAAATAAGAACAAATAGAAGAAAACTTCAAGAGACTCAGAGGAGTTAAACTCGAAGGAAGTCATGAATCAAAAGGAACCAAAATAGGCTCGTGACACTTTGCAAAAAGAAAACAGAGATGCAACAGACGAAAGCATGGACGCTCTTAGATGGAGGGCACTGGTCACAAAATTGAAAAAGAAGAGCATGTATGTTTCTCATTCAGGCATGGAGTTGGGATTAGGAGGGAGATAATCCCTAATGATATGATCCATTGAAGAATCTGTAAACACTATGAAGTATATGTTGACAATTAAAATTGCAATGAAGTTTTTCCCGCAAAGTATTGCTAAAGCCTATTATTATAAAAGATAAATATACTAGTAGGTGGGACCCCCTTGTAGATTGGAGATCAGGTCTAGTGCTTATTTGATGTTGTGCTATTATTTGACACTGCTTACATGGAGGTATAATTTTGGTTTATTGGTGATTGAGAAGCCATGTTCTGTGTTTTTATGCTGCTCTAGGCTCAAGTTTTATTTTACAACGGCCTATGTGATTCCTTTTATCACTGCTATCTGTTGTTGGGATCTATTACTAGGAGACCTGCATAATAAATATGTTAGCAACAACATATACAAGCAATTGGAAAGAAATGAAAACAATGCTACAAATGCAAAGAGAATAATTTAAACTATGCTATATGCTACTCTACATGCATTGAATTTTAATGGTCATTAGTTAAACCTAGCAATAAGCTAATGGTTAGCGATTTGTTGAGTTATATGGGACATGGTTGATTTTTGTTGTGGCATAAGTTAGAAATGTGATATGGTTGCGCTATTGGTGATGGTTTTGATACTGGTTTACTTAATTGAATTATATAGTTGATATATATGATGGTCAAGTTGGCAATGGAAGGTATCATGTGGGTAGCACATTTGACAAGTAATAGATGTCAATTCCAATGCATGGTTTAAATGAATGGTTAATGTATTAATGGTTGGTGTGTACTAATGAATTAATTGAATGTGAGTGGAGGCGACGTGCATTTACTGCAGGTCACCCTTACTCCTTTCAATGGCCGCCACCCTAATCAGGCTATTGTTCAACCTTGTTGTTGTGGTTATGCTCTGATTTTCAAGCAGGGAGGAACTGCTCGTATAGCTCACGTTTTAAGTGCTTGGATTACAGGTATCTATTTTTTTTGGCCATCCATGAGCCTGATCTGTTTATGAAATGAATATTGTCTTGAATGTATGGGTTGTTCTTTCCTTGAGTGTTGCAACTGTGTAAAATGGTGGTTTTAGAATGAAGCATTGATGGTTTTCTCTGCAATGATGTTAAAGCCACAATGTTATTGGTCATTCTCACTGGTTTAGTTAGAAGGTTTTGTTTGGTCTTGAGTGGCTAGTTGCCTTCACGCATTCGTATCACTGAGTCTTTGGCTTTATGGCGTTTAATGGTTGGAAGCGTTGGTGTCACTACTCTTTGTTCATTTGGGCATTGGGTTGTTGTCACTATTAATGGTCGTGCAGTGGGTTATGTTGTTTCCTCTTGGCCCTGTTTTCACCTCAGCATTGTAGTTGGTTGACTGGAGATCCACGAGGGTTATAACCTATGTGTGCTAAGTATTGTTGCAAGGATGAAATGAATCCTTGCTCCTCTAGTTATAACCTCTTCTATCACAGGATTCGTCACCCTATCCATGAAGTAATTTGTGGTGTTCTCTTTGTATACACCGTTGGTCTTAGAGGTTTTCACCATAGAGAAGAGTTGACTCTAGTATCCCTATGTTGGCCACAGAGCAAACCCTTAAATCCTCAAGTCTGAGGGTTGATAGAGAAGACCGTCGTGGCATGTCGGGTTTATTATTGGTTATTGTTGATTGGTATGTATTGTCGACATAATTGATTATAGGCTCACCCAGTTGATTATGTGACAATCGTGTCAGTTTTGGTATATATTCATTGCTTTTGTTATTATAATGGTTAAACCCTGCATGGTTAATTAGACAAATCAAATACACAATCTCTCTCCTTGTGTTTAAATGAATTGATAACCTAGTATTGTTTTTAATTGAGTAAGGCACAACGTTTCTTCATGTTGATGCATGGGTATGTGTGGTTTCCATACCATGTCAAGTCAGGTTGTTGATTATTATGACAGTCCAACCAATAGGCTCAACATTGAATTGGTTGATTGAAGATTAGGGTTGATACACAATCACTGTCTTTTGCATTGAAGATTATTGGGATGTCAAACTCAACATTAGTTACAATTGTTTAATGATGTTCACACGTAATGCATTTGTGTGTGTGGTGTTCCTACACCACGAATAAATGGTCACTGTAACTATGAGTTTTTTTGGCCAAAAGGTTATTGCAACTGGGATGACTATGGAAATTCCATCCACTGTATGTGTTATGGTTATTTGATTGCATCATTAAGGATGAGCCCAAGTTTTACGTAGCATGGTTTTGATTGTAGTTTGATTAATTTGAGAAATGTTGTATTAGATTGATAGCTCGACACGATGGTTTGATTTAATGATACTATGACTGTGTGTTTAGAATGTTGAAATAATGTAACTGCGAAGAGCATTCTTATTATTATTTTTATTATTGGATTAAATCCCCATTGAGGATTAATCATGTTATTATTATTATTTTTGTTATTGGATTAATCCCCATTGAGGATTAATCTTGTTGGTAATTGTATAAGGACCAAATCCCCTTTTGTGGATTGGTCATCGGACAATTACAAAGGGCAGAATAAGAAGTCAACCCCAACAGTTATTATGGAAGACCTAGAATTAATTAAAGGTGGGTTTACCCACCCAGAGTGAGGTCGTCCCTGCCAGTTGTGACCTTTCACACATTCCATTCTGATATAAATAAGATGCTAGCGCCTCAATTCAAACACACAACTCACTTGCTCATTATCTTATGAGGCAAGCTGCAATTACTAAAGAGAGGAGAAGAAGAGTGGCACATCTACTGGGGAGGACTATCTGTATTGGTTTGAGTTATCTCTTGAACATTGTATAAGCTATTTATGATACAGAAGTTTTTGCTGGGTTTTCTTCCCCTAGAGGGTTTCCCAGGATAAATGTTGTGTCTCTTGTATTTCTCAGTGATCTTGTTCTTATTATGCTCTTATCTATTGAAATGCAAAGAACTATAATAATGGCATAAACATTAACATGGTATCAAGCCAACTGAAGGAAGCATATTTAGCAAGAGGAAAAAACGTCACTGTTACCATACCCAAAGTTAGGGTTTCCTCATAAAACCCTAAGTTGATTTTCCAGTTGCAGCACGAGTTGCAGTACCAATTCCTTCATTACCAGTTGCAGTTGCAACCATAGAACTAGTTGCAATCACTCTTGAAGTTTTGGTAATGATTACCGTTGCTACCGGATGGAGCCACTACCTCCAAATGCTATCACGAGGTATGTACTCATATGGTTAATGGTTAAACCCTAAAGGTATTTGTGGGAGGAGGGATCTTTGCCATAGATCCAAAAGGATCTCAAGATTCAACATTCAAAGGAATGATGCAACCCGGTGTGATTATTCCTAATGTGCATCTATTTGTTATGAAATTATCTTGATGGTGTTGCATGATGAAGCTATGATCAAATCATTAGGATTACAAGTTGATCATAGAGCTTATCCTATAACCTAACCTTTTGTCAAGATAGCATAATGTCTTAGTACAACAGACGGGTTGAAGAAAGTACTAGATCACTTGAGTGAAGGAGACCTAGAAAGAAAAGAAAGCACTCACTCTTGAGGACAAATCTCCAGGTTCCAGGTTTGATTAATCAAGATTCCAAGGTACCATGATGACAAGATAATGACTTTAGTTGGGATGTAGTGATGTAAAGTATTATACTTGATAACATGTGAGAATACTTTGTCTCATATGACTAACACCTCCTCTAGGAGAAACCTCGTGTGTTAGTTCAGGTTACCATGGAAGAATGCTTGGTCACAACACTATGAAAGTGTTGACCTCATTTCATATTATATTCTTATCTTTAATCTTTGCTTCAGATAAAATTATAAGTGATAGCTCTAAAGGGAACTCTTGTGATGATTGTTAGTGCTATTGTTTTATATTATCAAGAAGGATATGACTCTTGCTTGTTGTTTTGTTTTGCTCCGGTCACATGAGAAGCTGATGAAGGTTTTAGAGGCAGCATGATAAGGAGATCATAAATGGAAAGCAATCATCAATGGAAAGAAGAAGGTGGGTCACACAAAAGCTGCCATGAACCATGCCATTAAAGAATCCATCGAACTCGATTATCTCACATCAATTACAAGGCACTCCCATACATATGAAAAGTTGTCACAAGTTTACTAGAACTCAAAGGTGACCATGGTATCGATGGATGTGCAAAATGGAAGAACATCAAGAACCCATTTTCGAAGAGGGACAGCAAGGCGAAGGAGTCCTAGAACTCATTCATTCATATGTGTGTGGCCAATACCATCATCCTCAATAATGGGTATGTATACTATGTATCATTCATTAATGAATTTTCTCATAAAAGACACGGATATATTTGAAGTATTCAACAAGATCAAAGGAATTCAAAACCTTGATAAAGAGTCTTTCCGAAAGAAAGATAAAGACACTCAAGTCAGATAATGGAGGAAAATATGCCTCAAAGGAACCATTGAATATCTGCCAAAGATGTTGGGATCAAGATCTCAACAAAATGAATTGTAGTGAATGGAAGAAACGAGAACCATCTTGGAAGTCCTTGAAGATCAAGATATTCCCTATGTGCTTATAGACCGAGAAGCGTGATAAGCTGATTGTTATGTCTGAAGCCCGGTGCCCATAGTGCACTTGGGCTCAAGACACCAAAAAGAGATGTTCACTTAGGAAAGAAGGGGAATATTTGTGGGATACTATATGAGGTATCCAAGGCCTTCAAAAATCTACATACCTAGTCACCAACATATTGAGATCCCGGCCGGGGACGCGACCTTTGATGAAGAAGCAACACTTAGAAATCAAGAAGATGCCGGCTTGAAGAAAGTATATGAAAGAGGAACCTGTAAATCCTAGGACGGCAGAATCCGTGAGGGAAGTTCTAGAGTTGGAAGCGTAAGAAGTTCGAGTTAGCAGGCAATACTTTATTTGATTTTGGAGATGATAGCAACGCCGATTCTATGAGACGATCAAAATTTTGCATTAAAATGATAAAGAATCATGTGTTAGGTGATAGGTTGAAGCACATAGAATCGCTATCATTTCATCCACGACATGGTATAGAGAGGAGCCTTGATGCTCCGATTACATTAGCATGGATGAATAGGTTAGCGTGTTTACTAAGCCTCTATCTCATGTAAGTTTGAACACATTCGAGATAAGCTTGAGTATAGTGCAGAAAGAATTTTGTTAAGAACCAAACATCAATATAGCATAGAAAAACCTAGGGAAAAGTACTCAACACCTTGAGAAAAGAGATAATTTCAGATAATAAGCCTCTTGAGGGCAAACCTCCCTTTACCCACTTAAATGTTCAAGTACCGAGATAATTCAAAATTAAAATGTCTCCTTGGTATATATAGGAGACTAGGAGGTATAATTACAACTAATGGCCTAAAGAGTCGACATAAATGGAAATAACATTACTATTGTAATATGCCCCAATTAGGGGTAATGAGCCAATATTATGGCTTAACATGCCCCTCCGCTTGAGACAAGTGTTGTCAGCAAAGCTTGAGTAACTCACGGATATACATTGTAAAGACTCATCTTCCCAAGTGGAATATTCGTCGATAGTTTCCTCCATTTGTGAGATACAGAATGGATCTATTCCTCGACACTTGGGAATTCTTGTGTGTTATTGGCTTTGAGCTCCAATATGATTTTTCCTTCCCTCGTCAAGTTAAACGTATAGTTTGAACTGGGATATTATCACCTATAACCTTATTTAAGCATGAAACATGGAAATAGATTTTCCATTGAAGATGCATGCAACTTCAATTTGTATGCCATACTACCAATCTTTTACCTTTGTAAGGTCCACTTAGTACTTTGGTGATAATTTATTATCCTTCTTGTCTTGCTTGAGGGACATCTATTTGTATGGTTGTAGTCTTAAAAACACAATCCTACTTCAAAATTCTTTCACTATGATGTTGATCTACTTGTTGTTTCATGCGATTACATTGCCATGGTGGGGTTGTCCTTTAGATTTGGAGAATTTGTTATTTGATTCTCGATGTGATCTTCCTTTGCTTGAACCTTAGATTTTTCTTTTAGAGAAGAAGTGATGGAAGGAGGGTGGTATCCATAAAGTGCCATAAATGGTGTCATTTTGTTGCGATTATGAAAGGAAGTGTTATACCACCGTACATAAAGGGTAACCATTTGAACCATTGTGTTTGTTTATGGGAGACAAAACAGCGGTAGCCTTCCGGAACATTTGTTCACTATCTCGGTTTTCTATCGATTGAGGGATGATAGGATGAGATATGAGCCAATTAGTACCTAAACAAGAAAATAGTATGTCAAAATGTCCGATTGAAGATGGGATCTGTCGCACAATAATCTTGGGTTTCCATGTAGCTTTTTAAATGTCTCCATGAATGCGGTGGAAACTGTGCTAACTTTGAAGGGATGAGAGAGTGCACAAAGGAGTGTGCATGCTTGGTCATTCTATCAACAATCACCATGATGACACTCTTTCCTTTGGACTTTAGTAACCACAGTAAAATCCATGGAAACCTCCTCAGTGCTAACTTGGGATGGATAATGGTGTAAAAGACCTAGGGTCTTAATTATTTTCCCTGCTTATTTTGTTGGCAAACCACACATTCTTCACAAACCTTTGAGCATTGGTTTTAAGGCCATCCCAAAAAAATCCTTCTTGACTCTATGGTAGGTTTTCAAAATCCCAAGTGCCCTCCCTCTTGGAGAGGGTGTGCAGTCCAATAGTACCTTTTGTTTGAGTTGGGAGTTCTTACGCCAAATATGCGATTTTGTGCCATAGTGAATCATTTTCCATGTAAATGTCGATGCACTAGAATCCTGCGCAACCTTTGAATGAGAGTCCACTCTTTTTTACGTCATTTTCCATTCATCCCTTGCTTCTATTATTATCAATCGGGTTGGATGATCGAAGGAATAGCACAAAGGCCTCAACATCTTCATCCTTTCTTGAGGCTATACGCCACACCATTTTCTTCCCTTTTATATCTGATTTCAAAATCATAACCCAATATCTTGGTTACCCATTTTTGTTGTTCTTAGATATAGTCTTTGTTCAAAGAGTATTTAAGACTATCATGATGTTTGTTATGAAGTGCCACTAATGGTAAGGACGCCATTTCTTCAATGCATGTAGTATTTTCATCATTTCCTTCTCATAAATGGGTTTGTGTAAGTCCTAACTCCCTTGAGTGGTCAGCTTTTCAAAAGCTAAGGGCTATTGCATTAGGAAGCACCAATTCCATTTCGAGGGCATCATTTGTTCCACAATAAAGGGTTTTGTGAAGTGGAATTAGTCGAGCGAGGGAGCTTTTACACATCACCTCTTTAAGTTGTTTAAAGCTTTAGATGCCTCAAGGTCCATGAAAATGCATCCTTCTTAGTTAGTGTTGTTAAAAGTCTTGCTATTCTTCCATGGTTTCAAACAAACTTGCGGTAGTAACACAATCCAAACCTAAAAATCCTCTAAAGTTTTTTAATGTTTTGGGAATAGACCAATCCATCATGGCCTTAATCTTGTTAGGGTCTACCTTGACACCTTCATGAGATACAATATGACCCAAATAATCTACCTCCATTACTCCAAAGAAACATTTGGATGGTTGGGCATAGAGTTGTTGCTCCTTTGGTAGTTGTAACACCTTGTCAGCATGTTGCACATGATCCTCCAAGACTTACTGGGTGTTATATCATCAAAATACTAACTAGAATTTTCGAAGGAAGGGGATTGAAAATGGAATTCATCAACCCTTGGAATGTGGAAGGTGCATTTAAGGCCAAAGACCAAAATTCATAATGGCCTTCATGAGTTCAAAATGCTATTTTGGGATAATAACATTCCTTCATTAGATCTAATGATACCCTTAATGGAGATCAATTTTGTGAAATAGATTGCTCCATGTAGTTCATCTAACAATTCATCAATGATGAGATGGGAAGCTTATCTTTAATAGTGATCTTGTTGAATCTCTATAATCTAGACACATACTCCATGAGCTATCTTTCTTGAATACCATTACCGCTGGTGTAGAGTAAGAACTTGCTAGTTCTAATAATGGCGACCTCTAAATTTTCTTCCAACCCATAAACCATTTCGCTCTTAAGACATAGGGTATCTGTATGGCGATGTTAGGAGGAACACTCAGGAATTAGGTGAATTTCATGATCATGATTTGATTAGATTGGGGAGACCTTTGGGAATATCTTCAAATACTGGAATGCCCATTAATGATCCTTTGGAGATCACGAGGAATAGATGGCTTAGATGTTTGAACATCTAGTGAGCATAGTTATTGAAATAATTCCTTGATGCCCTTTTTTCAATAATTTTGTCATGCCGTTAGAGCTTATCACCTTACGGGCTTCCCTGTGATACCTCTTAATAATTTATTTTCCTTCAATGAAAATTTCATGAAAAGTTCTTGAAAATTAAAAGCCATTGTTCCTAATGATTGTAACCATTGGACTCCTAATTACAACTATCACTACCATGGGTATGGCAATCATTGGACTATTCATTACATATTCCCCATAGTAAAGATTGATCTTATTGCATTTTCTGAGAAGCAATTGATAGTTCCTCAATACTTACGTCATTACTTGAAGCTCACAGTGCTGGATATACAATGCAATTGAGTTCTTTGGCTAATGTATAGTGGTGAAATTATGGTCTTTGCTACAGAATCAATTAGGACTATTACCTTTTTCTTTTTTGATGTATACTTCGATCTTGAGGGGTTGAGGTGTGCTAATTCTAATGATGCATTACGATATGAGGTCAGCTCTTCAAAGCGAAATTGCTTCCTACGTTTTCATCTTGAGATGGTTCTTGTTCTTGTTCTTCTTCCTCTTCACAATCTATGTAGAATAATTTCTTCTCACCACACTTATGTCACTTCTTGTACTTGCTATCACAATTAAATCATAAACCTTTTGCTTTTCTTTCCTCCAATTGTTGAGGTGTCAACCTTGTAGGTTAGAGTGAACAGGAGGGCGTTGTTCTCTCTATAGATGTTAGGATAGGTCCTTCTAGTAGCCATATACATATTTTTGCTCAACATTTCTTGCCACCTTAAAATGCATTCTCAATGATTTGGGTTCCCAAAGAAGTGAACCTCATGTTGAATTTTATCCTTCAAAGTTCCTATGAATACATCAATCAAGTGCTCTCTGGAATATCTGTTACCTTTACATTCAATCTTTGGAAGTTCGATTATTAACCATTAGCCCGAACCTTTTTGCTTGATTTATCAATTGGCTAAAGAAGGTATTGCTCCTTGTATCCTCATAGATCTTGCTATCATTTCTTTCATGAAAATTGTCCAAGTGGCGAGTGATTTAGAGAACAAATCCATCGATACCAAACAAAATTGATTAGGTTCTAAATATAAAGAAGCAATTTGTACCTTTCAATGGCACATTATGGAGATCAAGAATTGCTCCATCCGAGTATCCATGTGATTGGGTCCTTGCCATCAAATTCCTCATATCAATCTTAGGAGCTTGGTTGGTCTTCAAACCAAATTAGGAGTTTCTCCATTCTTGATTCACCTTCCTTGTGTCCTCATCATGAATTTCATGGGATGAATTTTCACTTCGGGTGTCTTCTACGTTACAAAATTTTTCAATACTTCTATGTTCTCCCCTTTTAATCCATCTATATTAGTATCCAAATTAGCTTCTATTGAATCCATCAACTTAGCTTCCATTGGTCATCTTAGTATCCAACTTAGCTTCATTAGAGATCATCTTCTTTTGTAGTTCATTTATGTCCTACACATTTCTTCACCTTCATCAAGAGTCGATTTAGGATTTTACGGAAACATTTGAATAATAGAAGGTCCCTTTTTGGTGGCATGTTGGCCATTATCTACTTTTGAATCTTGATTTTTGGTGGATTACGCTGAACAATATTTATTTTGTTCTATCTCCCAAGTTTCGAATATACGGGTAGCGAACTTTATTTTAGTATTTCGATATTTCTTCTATGAAATGCCATAGGTATGATCAAATTGGATGTGCCAAATTAGATTTATGTCAACTTCCTCACAACTTGCCGATTTTGTGCCTTTCCAAGAGATCTCACTAGTATAACATACCCCTAAAATAATTGATATTAAATTATAAAGGCTTCGCACCAAATACCACAGTTGTCCGATCAATGAAACTAGTCCCACTCAATTTGGATACTCTAGCAAAGAAGTTATGATTGTTTTACTGGAACACCTTATTGAGACTAGTCAATGAACTAGTCAGGATACCCTATCTTACACAAGGTGTATCTACAAATTTAAAATGACCAAAAAACTGAACTTTTTACCAAGATACATTACTAATTTATTTAAATGGCCTCAAGATTTTAGGGTCTGAGCATGCTGGTACAATATGGCCAATTTCACAATGACTCATTTCATGATGTTTCCAGAACCCTATCTTAGAAATTTTGTATCTATGAAAGTATAAGGCCTCAGAAGATGAATTTTGAACCAACATACCTTAATCCATTATACTAAATATCCTCCAATCCTTCATACGGAAACATTGTAGAAAAACATTATAGCGAAATTCCACGATTGTATCGGATGTGGCGTGAAACCCCAAGACCAACGAGCTCGATTGCCATGTTAAGAACCAAACATCAATATAGCATAGAAAAACCTTAGGAAAAGTATTCAATGCCTTAGAAAGAATAATTTCAGATAATAAGCCTCTTCTGGGGGCAACCTCCTTTACCCCAATTAAATGTTCAGAGTTCCAGGATGATTCAAAATGAAAATGTCTCCTTGGTATATATGAGACTAGGAGACATGGTACAACTAATGGCCTAAAGACAACATAAATAAAATAACATGACTAATATAATATGCCCCAATTAGGGGATAATGAGGAAATATTAGGGCTTAACAAGGACCCTCGAAGAGGTGTAGATGTATTCCTTGCCTCTGACCTCATCGTTAGACATAAAAGCGAGATGAGTCATGCTTCTAACCGTTGTTGAGCTGATAAAACATGGCCGTATGATCCTTGCTTCCTAACCTCAACATTAGACATAAAACAGATGGAGTCGTACTTACGACCTTCTTGTTAGATGTAAGAAAGCTTGGCTATGTGATCCCTTGCTTCTAACCTCGTTGTTAGATGTAAAAACAAGATGAGTTATGCTTGACCTAGTTGTTAGATGTAAAGAATAACAAGTTGATTCATATACGTCTGGTTGTGACGTAAATCAAGATGATTACTTGCTTCGACCCTGGATTGTTAGATGTGAGAAAAGTTACAGTCATGTTCCACAACTACGACCTCGTTGTTAGATGTAAAACAAGATGAGTCAATGCTTCTGAACTCGTTGTTAGGCGTAAAACATGGCCGTTGTGATTCCACAAAGCTTCTAACCTAGTTGTTAGATGTAAGCCCGAGATGATGATATTACTTGCCCGACCCTAGTTGTTAGGCGTGAAAGCAGATCTTGTGGGCTACCGGCTTAACGGCTGTGACATTGAGCTAGTGTAGTATTGTGATGCTTAGCCTAGTCTTTGTGATGAGGTATCATTTTCTTGATACATATTTGATGTAGATGATTATAGCATTCGTTCGAGAATGATGATACTGTTGACGAAGAAAACTTCCGATTATTTCGTAAATGTGTGCTGAACAATGTTTTCAAAGATGATATTGGCGATGCGTCTCCAGTTCTTGTGATGATGGAACCTCTCTGCGATGCTGATGAAGAATACCCTTCTTGTTAAAGGGGAGTGTTGAAATAATGTAGCTGCTGAGAAAATTATTATTAATGGATTAAATCCCCATTGAGGATTAATCGTATCATTATTATTATTTTGTTATTGGATTAATCCCCATTGAGGATTAATCGTAGCCGAAAGAGCATAAGGACCAAAATCCTCTTTAACGATTGGTCATCGGACAATTACAAAGGAAGGAGGAATAAAGAGAATTCATTGAAGTTATTATGGAAGACCCAAAATTAATTAAAGGTGGAGTTACCCACCCGGTGTGAGAATTGACCACAGGTTGTGACCTTTCCTGCGTTCTAGTCTGATATAAAATAAAGAGGCTAGCGCCTCACTTCAAACACACAACTCACTTGCTCATTATCTTATGAGACAAACTGCAATTACTAGAGGAGAGAGAGAGAGTGTTGCATCTTTTGGAGAGGACTATACGTATTGGTTTGAGTTATCTCTTGAACATTGTATATTGGTTTGAGTTATCTCTTGAACATTGTATAAGCTATTTATGATAAGGAAGTTTTTGCTGGGTTTTCTTCCCCTAGAGGGTTTCCCAGGATAAATGTTATGTCTCTTGTATTTCTCAGTGATATTTTTCTTATTATGCTCTTATCTATTGAAATGCAAAGAACTATAATAATGGTATAAACATTAACATAGAATTTTCAAATGGAAATGTTGCATCTTAGTGTTTGAGGTATGGTTTCCCACTATGTATGATATGGATATTTTTGGGTTGCGCACTCAGAGATAGCTCTGTTGCAATTCGATTATTTGTAATATGAAGTCAGGTATGCTCTCGCTGCTTCATTGTTGTTGGATGGATAGCCCAGCATTTTAAATGTTTAGATTCAAGGAAAATTGGATCTGTACAGTCACATAAATGAAATTGCGTTTTGTCAAAAGGTTGTGTAATTCCCAACATAGTGTGAGTTGAAATAGTGACTAGTTATCTAGGTGTTTAAATGACAATCGATGATCTTTCCAAGACGAATATGGATCATTGTTTGACTGTCCATTGGGTATGTTAAATGAATGTCATGCATTCTAAAAACAGTGACAGGCACGAGTGTTGTGACAGCATGGTCACATTGCAGTTTAATTATTAAACAAATGTAAAGACATAATCGAGTATGATTTCTTATGCCTACATTTGATGAGCAAGGTGAAAATAGTTGACTGTGTATTTATTTGTAAATTTCTTATGGATGAATGGGAGAAAACAGATCTCCCCTATAGATTGTTGTGGAATGCATATTTTTTTTTATTGTTGACACTGTGTAAATATTTGGTTATGAACAGTGAACTAGTAAATACACAGTAGTTGTTATTGGATCACAATGGTCATTTGGTTGGTGTATTTCCTTTTTTAGAATGGTTATATGTATTACTTAGTTAATTTTATGAACAATACCCTCTCTCATTCCCCATCATTAATTTTATTTTCACTAATTACAACCCCATCGCCTTCCCACATTCATTTTTCACTCCTTATTCTAAAATTGATTACATTCAAAGAAAAATTATGTGTTGAAGAAGTTAGAAGTAGCAGTGTCTTGGTTGAATCATAGTGATGTTTTCTTTGGTTTGAAGTTGATTGTTGTTGTCTTAGAGAATTAATCGTATCCCCCCCCCATCATATCATGTTTCGCTCAATACAAACCCCTCGTGTATCCTAGGACCCTTTATTCACCCCTTCCTCATTGATTAATAGTTAAAAAATTTGTTTGAATTGGATTGCATGAGTCTGATACATTGCTAAGACAAATATATTTCATAATTAAGATTTGTCATGAATGGTTATTTAAAAGACTATTTTCTAATCAATCATGCATGCAGGAATGATTTTTTTCAACCGAGGTATCCATGATCGAGGAAACCAAGGGAGAGGTAACTGGAACAGAGGCCCAAGAAGGCCAAGGTTCTCCATACATTTTGATCCTAAATCAAAAGAGCTTGGCCAGTTGTTTCAGACCGTATTTTTCAATTGGATTGGGTAGGGAGTGGTCCAACCTATGCTTGAAATGCCTCCCTTCCAAGTTCTGTAAGCCCCTAGTATCCCTGTGCCTCCTCACGTCTCATTACAACCCGTGGTTCGTGAAAATGATGGATGGCAAGAGATTTTCTACCCGACAGTCTCCCAACATCGGGGCTGGCCCAATTTATCCCTACCTTCTCCCCCACCTATTAACCCCATTGTCCAAGATGCTCCTACTCACTCACTAGTGCAGTCATCTCATGCTAGCAAAATGTTGAAAACCGAGGCCCTTCATGCCCTTGACAAAGGAAAATCCACTACTACCCCTTCCTCACCCTCCAATGGCTTTGACAAATTCATGTCTTCCTGGATGCATTTGAGGGACGATTGTTCCCACGTGATCAGTGAGATTAGGCCTAAAGGCTCAGCACAGCCAAAGGAAAATTCAGGAAAATCAAAAGGTGTAAGCAGTAATCAAGGAAATATTACATCTCAGAGTGGGAAATATGGCTTTTAAGTTTTTATTTTATCTATTGTTGATGACAGTTGACTTGAGGATATTTTGGATAGCATGTTTTATTTTTTGGATATATGAGTAATAATTTTTTTGAAAATAATTTCAAATATCATGAGCTAAATTGTCAAATGTGGATATGATGATGGGAGTCACAAGGAGGTGTGTTTTTCTTAACTAACTAGTTATGTTATGATTGTTATGAGCTAAGGGGAGTCACAAGGGGTCCCACCTACTATTATTATTTAATGATAAGCCCTATTATTATTATTACTTCCCCCCCGCCCCCTTTAACTAAAAAATTGGTTGAATCTTTAGTTAACTTAAGTAATGAGGTGGTTCAACTACCTCAACCAATTCTAATTTTCTTAAATGGAAAGGGAAAGGGAGGAACAAGAGGAGGATAGAAGAAGAAGCATACTAAGGTTTTATTTTTGAGTTTATGCTGAGATAGTTCAGTTTTCATTCATTCCTTAATTTATCACAAGCCTAATTATTTTTATGATAACAGGGTCTTATTTTAGACAACAAGATTCGGGGGTTGAATTACATCATTCAGACACTTGTTTCTTAGAGGTGTTGATCTATCTTTGATAGTTTGTGTAGACTTGTCTATTTGTGAATTAGTTTTCATGACTGACAAAGGCTATTGTGAAGAGTCAAGTGGGCAGCAATATGTGGCAAGCTGATCCAACTTTTAGATTTCAGTTTTTTATTTTCTGTCAGAGGTCCTTTTGTATGTTCCATCGGGGATGTCTAAGTTTGACTTTGGTCCTAAATTTATGCATGAAATTTTGTAATAGAATGACTCTTTGGTGAATTGGAATGAAATAAAGGATGTATTTATGTCTCATCTGTCTTGATTATCGTCTTGGTGACTTTACTTCTGTCTCACATTTATTTCAACAACTATTATATTCAGAAAATTACATAAAAAATAAATTTCCACCAATATTTTTATTGATAAAAGACTAGCCTAAGAACTTGTAATTTTTATTTTTTTTGAAGTAAAAAAGGATAGGACTTGTTATATTATCATTATCAAGTTACAATGACTGTTTACGAGGCCAGTTGTCCTGCCTAAACAGGAAACCGAGACAGCTGGGCATCCTATACCATGTGTTTCCCAGTAAACAAAATTAATAGAGTTTCGTCCTGCCTGAAGGAAACTAGGACTGCCACCCATTAAGTTTAAACTGTATGCCATAAACTAGTTACAAAATAACTAAGATCTAACTAGGCCAAAGCCTAGTTTGGGAATAAAAAAAGAAAAATTTCTAACCGAGAAAATCATTGAACCTCTTAGCCGGTGCGCTCGTCCTCGTCCCCATGCTTTCGCCATCTTGCTGGGAGCGCGTAGGCCTGCGTGTACATTGGGCATTTTCGTTTTGGAAGAGTTCTGGAATGAGCCGCAAACCACATGTCGAGCCGTTGATCAATTCGGGTGAGGCGAAAGACCTGGTCGTCCAACAGACTCCTCAGATTGAAGATGAGAGTGAGGTACCCCAAGTCAGTGAAGAGTTGTTGGTCCTGCCAGTGGCTGTCGACAAAGGTTGGGGGAATGGGCCTTGTTGCTCCCTCACTTGCTTGTGCTGTTCGGTTGGAAAGCTGGGTCGCCACCTCCATAGGTGCACCAGGGGGCAAGTCTCTATTTCCCTGGGTGCGGGACAAGGTCTCTTCTTCTACATAACAAGTGGTGAAATTCTTCATTGGGCTATTGGCTCTGGGACCAAGCGAATTGCCCGAAGGCGGAAGCTTGTCGTCTGAGCCGAAATCTGTGGGTGGAGTCCAATTGTCCGGGACTATGAACAGAGGGAGATTGGGATAGCGCTGCATGGTGTCTTCCAAGGTAATCTCTTCCATGTACGTCATTGGAGGCGTTCGTGGTTTCTTACACCTTCGAAGGGATGCCATGGATAACGCTTGCTCAAATTTCTTTTGTCTCTGGCATCGAGATTCGGCTCTGCAGCAAGAGGCACCCCTGCGTGGCTTACCTCTTGCTCTGGGCATGGTGGAGACCCTGGATATGACTAGGGTTCCTTGCGAATGGAAGGCTTTGGTCCAGAGCTTCAATGGGACCCCAAACTGCTGCTCCGGTGGAATGAACTCTGCATTCGATGCTGCGATGGATGAATTTCGTTCTGTTCTATCAAGGTGGGTGATAAGGAGGAGGGCAATTGCGATCGCCATAGCCATTAAGGCTTTCTGCTGAGTGAGCTGGTGCATTGTACCGATCACTTGCGCGAAGGGGCTCATCACCTGGGTTTGGCTGCACAGATTCATTCTCGGTTAATGACCGAGGGGATGGTCGTTGATGGATGCATTAATGTTGCATCCCGGCGTTGTCCCGCATGGCTCCGATTTGCGACATGGCACCCCATTCGGGGGCTAAGCACTTGTAATTAATACTTGTGAGTTATGATGTTATTTTTTTTGGCTATAAACATAGGGTGATATTCCCGTCTATTTGGATTTAGCCAAGAAGAATCTGAAAATGCTTGATTACGATCATTTCATATCTTTTCCTCACCAATATATGTCCATGTTCTTCATTACAAGTAGCATCCATGATAAGAAGCACATGTTCGACTTGACTCTAGAATAAGTGTTCTTCAAAAAGAAACCTCGAATATTCTTGGTTGTCCATCTACATTTATGTTCCTATGGTGGAAGGAAAAAGATGGATCCTTCAGGAAATAATGGCATGCAATCTATAGAAGACTCCAAGGACTCCAACATTAAAGAGAAACATGAGGAATAACATGAAGATTCCAAGAAATAAAGAAAAGTCTGAAAAACCAATTGAACCAATTTGAACCCACTAGAAGTAGTCAAGCAAAAGGAATGGAAGGAAGGTATGATGAAGAGAAATGTATGTGATAAATTGTGAAAAAGACTTATAAATGGAAACATTAATAGATACAAGGAGAGACTCGGGAATAGAGGGTTCTCCTAGAAGAAGGGAGAATACTATGATGACAACCTTGTTCCAGTAACCAGACATACCTCTACCTGAGCCATTATATCTCTTGTAGTATCCATGGGTTGGAGTTTACATCAGATGAATGTAAATACTGTTCTTCTCAACATAGTAATTGAAGAAGAATCATACGTAGAGAAACCTCAAGGTTTCAAGGTATACCAAAAAGAGACAATTGTATGCATATGAAAGAAGACCTTGTATGGATTCAAGCAACTTGGTGCAAAGCCTCTCATGTACAACAAAAGTCTGGTGAAATATTCTGATGATAGAGGAAGTATATTGAAATGGTTCTTCAGAAGTCTGGGATGATGAATTTCAAATCCATGGAAAAATCACATGATGATAGATCTGAAGAAGTTGAGAGATTTTGATCCAGTAGACCCATCTTTGTACTGACAATTGATTGTCTTGTTAATGTATTTACAGAATACTCAGCCTAATATTTGTTTTGTGGGACACCAAAGGAAATGTTTGATGCCCTAACCATGCTATATGAAAGAAAGAATACCATTAGGAATCTGACACTAAGGCATCAACTTAGAAACATAATGATGAACAAGTCATAAATAGTCTCCATATACTTCATGAGAATTTCACAGATCAAGGACCAACTAGTATCTATTGGAGAGTCGGTGGATGATGCAGAGCTTGTGACTACTACACTTAATTTTTTTCCATCTTCTTGGGACCCATTTTTTGAAGGAATTTGCGCAAGAATTAAATCGCCAAAATTTGACAAGTTATGGACAGACTATAGCCAAGAAGAATATAGATTGATATCCAAATCATAGAATACTAATTATGAAGAAACCAATATCTTTATGCTCATGTGAATAAAAGGAAAGAAATGAGAGATTTCGGTTCGAAGAAAACTCGAAGACCACACCATATACGCATAGACAAAAGTCAATGATATACCAAATCCAATGTGAAAATATGGAAGCAGTCGGCTTCCGTATATATGCATATACAGAGGTGGCTCACTTCCGTATATGCAGATATACAAAAACGAGACACCTCCATATATGAGCATATATGGAAGCCTAACACTTTCGTATATGCGCATATACAAAAGTGGTCAACTTTCGTATATGAACATATACCAAAGTTGGACATATATCGAAGTCAACCACTTTTGTATATGTGCATTGCGCATATACCGAAGCAGCCCGCTTCTGTATATGTGCATATACCGAAGTTGACCACTTCTGTATATACACATATATGCAAGTGACAGGCTTCTGTATATCCGCATATACGGAAGTCAACCACTTTCGTATATGGATTTCGTATATGCACATATACGAAAGTCAACCACTTCTGTATATGCACATATACGAGAGTGGTCAACTTCCACATATGTGCATATACAAAATCCAACCAATTTCATATATGTGTATATACTGAAGTGGGCAACTTTCGTATATGTCCATATACAGAAGTCAATCACTTCCCTATATGTCCATATACATAATATGACCACTTGCGTATATGCGCATATATGAATGTGGTCGAATTTTGTATATGCGCATATACGAAAGCCGACCATTTTCGTATATGCACATATATGGAAGTAGTCATCTTCCATATATGTGCATATAGGAAATTGGTTTTCTTCTATATATGAACATATACGAAAGTGGCCAACCTCCATATATGTGCATATACGAAAGCCGACCATTTTCGTATATGTTCTTATACAAAAGTGGTCAACTTCCATATATGCGCATATACAGAAGTGGTCATCTTTCGCATATGCGCAAATACAAAGGTGGTCGACTTCCATATATGTGCATATATGGAATTGGTCAACTTTCGTATATGCACATATACAGAAGCCGGCCATTTGCATATATGTGCATATATGAAAGTGGTCACCTTTCGTATATGCACATATACAAAAATGGCCAGATTTCATATATGCACATATATGGAAGTTGGACCACTTCCATATATGTGCATATACGAAAGTTGAACACATTCATATATTGACATATTCACAAGTGGTATACTTCTATATATGTGCATATAGGGAATTGGTTGATGCAGGAGCATCGTTGGCAATCACGTGGAGCAAGACTTATCAACATCAAGGAATCTATACGGGAGCTCAACGCTAGCAGTCACAATAGATATTTTGAAGTTTGCCTTAACTCAACACCAAAATTAATCTTTGGGGCATTCTTGAAATTATGTCGGGAAAATTTGGAGGCATGCTTGGACGATTACGAGAGAAATGGGAGACTCCACTATGGATCTGGAATGCAACTAGTCTAGATAGTCGTTCGGTTAAGTTATAGAGTAGACAAGTAGCCAGGAAAAACCCTAAGATCCCTCTGTGATAAATAGAGTACGTCCGAATGAGGCTAGTCAGTAGTTGGATGGAATAGAGTTGCTAGGAGAAGAAAATAAGATAGAAGTAAGGAGAAGACTTCAAGAGTTTTTTGTTGTTCATTTATAATTGTAACCATTTTCACTTATGAATATAACAGAGTAAAATTGACCCAATGCATGGTGTGTACATTGCTTCCAATTATCTGTTATTGTGTTCTCACGAATGAATGAATTTCGTTATGAGTGGATGGAATTGTGAATGTTAGGATAAGTTTCAATTGTTTCTCTTCTATCAAAGTAGTTCAAGTGTGCACACAAAATGCAAGGAGTGAGTTGACGGGGTCTGTTTCAATTCTAAAATTTAGAAGAGATAGCACAAAAATTTCCCTTTGCAAGGAGTGCACAGTCGTCCTCAAGAATCCAAACCTTGCATAAAGATATCGTGTAAGGAGTGCAGAGATCTGAGATTCGACTAAGCATCAAAGAGTCAGGAAAGGAGAATGTCAGGAAGGCAAGAATAATTTCTCTTCAAGAAATCCTTCGGAATATGAGTTATCGAATCCATGAAATCCAAGGTGTGTGCAGGAAGTCGGAGTCTTCATAATACCAAGCTCAGGAGGAATAACACTTTGTATACGTGCTAAAGGATCCAATAATTGGACTCATCGAAGGAGCAAAGGTTCAAAAACTTTGAACACACAGAAGATCTTCTAACTCTGAAGATAGCGTAAGTGCAAGGGGAAAAAGACCTTAGTCATTTGATCTGATCACTAGAGAATCAGAACCATCCATCGGGAGGGACGCATGGTGAATGACCATCATTTCTCTGACTCGCACTTTGGAGGAGTCGAAGGGAAGAATGCTAAGAATTCACGAAGCCCAAATCCACGACTTGATCTGAGTTGTTGGATCCAGGAGAGATCTGGACCATTGATTGTCCAGGGTGAAATATCGACATTTTGGGGATCGGAGGACCAGAAGTGATAAGTCTTTTGACTTCACAAAACATGAAGTCCCAAAAACATCGTGCCCATCAGATTGAAGGAAGATCCATATCCTGGATCTAGAGCCATCACGATTTTGGCTATCAAAAGAACGGAGGCAAGGGAACTCCAAAGTTGCAAAGCACGAAACGATGATTTGATCGAAACCATTGACCAAGGGAATATATGAGCCATAGATCTCGGTTCATCATGATTTTGTCGATCGGGAGAACAGAGGCAAGGAGACACCAAAGTTGTGAAACAAGAAACGTCGACTTGATCACAGTCATCAAAGAAGGGAAGATTTGGACTATAAATCTCGGGTCGTCGTGATTTTGGCTATTGGGTGAACAAAGGTAGCAACGCTCCTAGGGTTGTGAAACGTAAAATTGTGACACGCCTTTTGCTTGAGCGTGTGGTCACCACTAGTGGTCACAAGGGAGAATGGGCTTAGAAGCGAGGAGCTAGCGGTCATTTGGCGTTGAAGTTCAGACAATGCTTAGGAGAGAATTCGCGGGTCTCAGATGACCTGCACATTTGGAGAAAGGACCCATGTAAGTGGGTTTGGGGTCTAGTATAGACCCGAAGAGTCAATCATACATGGTTTCTTGATTGATCCTAGACCAGGAGGTCGCACAAACCTTAGGAGAGAAGGGGGGTCTGCATCAAGTGGTATCAAAGTAGACTTTCGTATGTAGATTTCTGGCAAAGGAGGAAAAGGACTTGAAGTTGTACTTTGCCTGTGACCGTTAGTCAACACAATTCCACCGAGGATACGAGTGGAGCCACCTTTGGCCAATCGAGATGTGGAAAGGGAGATGAAAGAACTCTGTGCAATATTAGAGGTGATGGAGGCAATGCAGAGATGAGCACCTGATGTTGGAGACGTTAATGATGCAAAGAGTGAAGAAGAAGTGGGTGAGAATGTCATCGAAGAAGCTGTAGGAGAGGATGTGGCTGAAGAACACTTGTTGAGAGCATTTTCCAGATTGGGAGGTAGAGAAAAGATGGAGGTCCCAATGTATGAAGGAAATTTATATGCCAAAGAGATATTGGATTGGATAAGATACATGGACAAATATTTTTACTATGAAGACGTCGATGAGGAAAGAAGGGTGAGACATGCTATCAACAGACTAAAGGGACATGCAACACTGTGGTAGGATGAACTGCATGCTAAAAGGAGAATCAAATGCAAATAGAAGATAAAGAGTTGGGACATAATAGTAGCCAAGTTGAAGGTTGAGTTGATGCCCAAGGATTATCATATCAATCTGTTCAGGAAAATGCAGAACCTGAGACAGAAGGGGATGAAAGTTAAGGAGTAAACAGAGGAGTTCTATGGGCTGAACATCAAAATTGGATAAAGAGAGAGAGATGAAGAAAAAGTTTCCAGATATATAAATGGCATGAGATATGAAATCCAAGATGAGATCATCATGATGTCAGTAAGGACAGTGGAGGATGCTTATCAGTTTGCATTGAAGGCAGAGGAGAAGTTGGCCAGAAAACAAATCCAACGAGGGAGAGGTAAAAACCCAGTCCCAAACAAAAGAAAGGGAGTCACCCATGACAGGGAATATAAGTCTAAGGATGAGACTGAGAAACCACATAATCACTTGGAAAGAGGAGGAAGTTCTTGAGAAAGACAGGGTGGTGGAAGAAATTCTTCCAGAGGAAGAGGAGGAGGAGATGTAAGATGTTATGCTTGTGGAAAGACAGGACACATGTCTTAGGAATGACCCAAGAAAAATAAAGGAGTAGGTGAATCTCACATTTCAGAAGCACAGTGAAGAGATGTTGAAGCAGAAGGAGCAGAGGATGGGAGATCCCTGATGTTAAGGAAAGTTCTCTTAAAACCAGAGGCATAAATTGAAAGGCTGGTGTAGAGGAACAATATCTTTAGAACAACTTGCAAAACGAAGGACAGAGTATGCAATGTGATCATTGATAGTGGGAGCATTGATAAATTAGTATCCACAAAGATGATGGAGAAATTGGAGCCGGAGGCAACTACACATCCGAAGCCATACAAAGTCTCATGGTTGTAGAAAGGACACCAGGTAATGGTTACTAAACAATGCTTGGTTGAATTTAAGATGGGAGGATATAGAGATGAAATTTTGTGTGATGTAATTCCCATGGATGTATGCCATATTTTGTTGGGAAGACCATGGAAGTTTGACAGGAATGTCATTCACGATGGGAGAAAAAATACATACACATTAGAGAAGAATGGTAGGACACACATGTTGTTGCCAATAGAGGAGAAGAGAGTGAAATTGGAGGCCAGCACAAGCATACTTCTCATGAGTGGGAAGGAATTCCAGAAAGAGGTCAAGGAAGAATGGGAGATGTAGTTTGTTGTGGTGAGGAAACCTAGAGTTATCCTTACAAGTATTTGAATGGATGATTTGCCTGAAGAAGTTCAAGAATTATTGGATAATTTTGCTGACATAGTGGTGGATGAGATGCCTAACTCATTTCCACCCATCAGAAGTATCAGTCACCATATCAATTTGATAACAGCAGAAAGTCCGCCAAACAAAGAAGCATACAGATTGACACCTCGAGAGAACGAGGAAATGAAGAACCAAGTCCAGGAATTGTTAGACAAGGGTTTGGTCAGAGAGAGCTTGAGTCCCTATGCAGTACCAACCGTGTTGAGTCCAAATAAGTATGGATGATGGAGAATGTGTATAGACTCAAGCACCATTAACAAGGTCACCATCAGGTATAGATTCCCTTTACCAAGAGTGGACGATTTAATGGATTGTTTAAGTGGAGAAAACTTCTTTTCTAAAATAGATTTGAAAAGTGGATATCACCAGATTAAAATGAGGGAAGGTAATGAGTGGAAGACATCACTTAAGACAAATGAAGGTTTGTACGAGTGGCTTGTTATGCCATTTGGCTTAAAAAATGATCTGAGTACTTTTATGAGATTGATGAATGAGATACTGAAAGATTTCATTGACAAGTTTGTGGTTGTATATCTGGATGATATACTGATCTTTAGTAGGACTAAAGAGGAGCATTTGAGGTACCTAACATCAGTGATGAGGAGACTACAATAGGAGAAGTTGTTGATAAATCTGAAGAAGTCCTCTTTTATGAATACATAACTCATTTACTTGTGTTTTGTGATCTCTTCAAATGAACTAAAGATGGATCCAGAGAAGGTGAAAGCAATCAAATAATGGTCATCACCAAGGAGTATGTTCGAGGTAAGGATCTTCCATGGATTAGCGAGCTTCTCTAAGAATTTCATAAGGAACTTCAATGGAATTTGTGTGCCAATGATGGATACACTGAAGAAGAAGCACAAGTCTTTTAAATGGGTAGAGGAATTTGAGAAGATTTCAATCTACTAAAGGACAAAATAAAAAAATGACCAATTCTGGTCTTACATAATTTTGAGAAGACATTTCAGGTGAGATGTGACACAAGTGGAGTTGAAATTGGAATAGTCTTGAGCTAGGACAATAGACCTGTTGCATATTTCAGTGAGAAGCTGAATGAGACCAAGAGAAAATAATCCACGTATGATAAGGAGTTTTATGCCATAATTCAATCCTTGAAGAAGTGGAGGCATTATCTTGTCCCATAGGAATTTGTCTTGTATAGCAATAACCAGGCTTTACAATTCATAACCAGGAAGGAAAAATTGAATCAGAGGCATGCAAAATGGGTTGAATTTATGCAGAATTTTACTTTTGTCATAAAACATATTGATGAGAATGCTAACAAAGTTGTTGATGCATTGAGAAGGAGATGTTTTATTCTGCATGAATTTCAGGTGAAGACCTTAGGGTTTGAACACCTTAAGGACATGTATTGTGATTATAGAGATTTCAAGGAAGCATACAAAGCATGTGTGAACCCTATGCTAAGAGATAGAAGAAGGTGACAGAGTACATGGTTCAAGAGGGATTGATGTTCAAGGGGAATCAGTTGTGCATACCAAAATGCTCAATGAGGGATAACCTTTTGAAGGAAATTCATAGTGGAGGATTAGCTGGACATTTCGGCCATGATAAAACATTTTCATAGTTGAGCAGTTCATACTATTGACCAAGTATGAGAACATAAGTGATAAAGTTTGTGAACAGATGTAGAATCTACCAACATGCAAAAGGAAAAAGACAACACACTGGATTGTATCAACCATTGCCAATACCAAAGAGGCCTTGGGATGCAATAAGCATGGATTTTGTATTGGGACTTCCACGAATGCAAAGAGGATTCAATTCCATATTTGTGGTGGTGGATAGATTTTTAAAGATGGCACATTTTATCCTATGCCAGAAGACCAGTGACGCAACGCATGTTGCAAATCTGTTTTTCAAGGAAGTTGTGAGACACCTTCGTATATGAGCATATATGGAATCCGACCACTTCCATATATACTCATATACATAAGTGTTTGGATTTATTATATGCACATCTACCGAAGCTAACCATATACTGAAGTCAGCCACTTCAATAAATATGCATATACTGAAGTCAACCACTTCCGTATATACACATATATGGAAGTGACGGGCTTATGTATATGCACATATACGAAAGTCGACCACTTTCGTATATGGATTTCGTATATGCGCATATACGGAAGCTGACCACTTATGTATATGCACATATATGAAAGTGGTCAGCTTCAACATATGAGCACATACGGAAGTGGACAACTTTTTAATATGCACATATACGAAAACCGACCACTTTCATATATGTGAATATACAAAATCTGACCAATTTCGTATGTGCATATACCGAAGTGTCTAACTTTTGTATATGTGAATATACAGAAGTTGACCACTTCCCTATATGCACATATATAGAATCCGACCACTTGCATATATACGCATATATGAATGTGGTCGACTTCTGTATATGTGCATATACGAAAGCCGACCTTTTTTGTATATGCACATATACGAAAGTGGTCAGCTTCTGTATATGCACATACACGAAAGTGGTCCTCTTTTGTATATGCACATATATGGAAGTGGCCAACTTTCTTGTATGTGCATATATGGAAGCCGACCATTTTCGTATATGTGTTTATACAGAAGTAGTCGGATTTCGTATATGTGCATATATGGAAGTGGTCAGCTTTCGTATATGCACATATACGGAAGTGGTCAGCTTTCATATATGCGCATATATGGAAGTGGTCAACTTTTGTATATGCGCATATACAAAACTGGTGAACTTTCGTATATGCGCATATATGAAAGTGGTCAACTTCTGTATATGCACATATACAAAAGTGGTCAACTTCTATATATTCACATATATGGAAGCTGATCATTTTTGTATATGCACATATGCGAAAGTGGTCAGTTTCCATATATGCAGATATACAAAAATTGTCAAATTCCATATATGCGCATATACGAAAGTTGGACCACTTCCATAAATGCAGATATATGAAAAATGATCGTTTTTTGTATATGCGCATATACGAAAGTTGGCCACATTCATATATGTGCATATGCGCAAGTGGTCTGCTTTTGTATATGTGCATATAGGAAAGTGGTCAACTTTCATATATATGCATATACGAAAGCAAGACACCTCTTTATATGAGCTTATATGGAAGCCGCCCACTTTCATATATGCGCATATACATAAGTGGTCGGATTTCGTATATGCGCATATACCGAAGTTGGCCATATACCAAAGTTGACCACTTTCGTATATGTACATTGCGCATATAAGGAAGCGTTACGCTACCATATATGCACATATACCAAATTTGACCACTTCTATATATACGCATATATGGAAGTGACAAGCTTCTGTATATGCGCATATACAAATGTCGACCACTATCGTATATGGATTTCGTATATGCGCATATACCGAAGCCGACCACTTTCGTATATGCACATATATGAAAACCGACCACTTCCATATATATGCATATACAAAATTCGGTCAATTTTGTATATGTGTATATACAAGAGTGGCCACCTTTCGTATATCTGCATATATAGAAGCCGACCACTTCCCTATATGAACATACAAAGAATCTGACCACTTGCATATATGCGCATATATGAATGTGGTCGACTTTTGTATATGCACATATATGAAAGCCGACCATTTTTCATATATTCGCATATATTGAAGTGGCTAGCTTACGTATATGCGCATATACAAAAGTGGTCTGCTTTCGTATATGCACATATACGGAAGTGGTCAACTTCCATATATGTTCAAATTTAGAAGCCGACCATTTTTGTATATGTGCTTATACGAAAGTGGTTGGCTTCCATATATGAGCATATATGAAAGTGGTTAGCTTCCGCATGTGAAAGAAAGAATACCAGCAAGAATCTGACACTAAGGAATCAACTTAGAAACATAATGATGAACAAGTCATAAAGGTTCTTCAACTTCTTCATGAGAATTTTGCAGATTGAGGACCAGCTAGCAGCTATTGGAGACTTGGTGGATGATGCAAAGCTTGTGACTACTACACTTAATGTTTTTCCATCTTCTTGGGACCCATTTGTTATAGGAATTTGTGCAAGAAGTAAATTGCCCAAATTTGACAAGCTGTGGACAAACTATAGGCAAGAAGAATCTAGATTGATATCCAAATCATAGAAGACTAATTATGACGAAAACCAAGCTCTTTCTTCTCATGTGAAGAAAAGTAAAGAAATGAGAGACTCCAGTCTGAAGAAAACTCGAAGACCACACCATTTGCACATAGACAGAAGCTAACCATATACCGAAGCCAATGTGCAAATATGGAAGCGGTCATCTTCCGTATATGTGCATATACAGAAGTGGTTCTCTTCTGTATATGTGCATATACGAAAGCGAGACACTTTCGTATATGATCATAAATGGAAGATGACCACTTTCATATATGTGCATATACAAGAGTGTTCAACTTTCATATATGCACATATATCGAAGCTGGCCATATACCGAACTCGACCACTTCCGTATATGTGCATTGTGCATATACGAAAGCATCCCGCTTCCATATATGCGCATGTAGCGAAGTCGAACACCTCCATATATATGCATATATGGAAGTGATGATCTTCTGTATATGTGCATATACCGAAGTCGACCACTTTTGTATATGCACATATACGGAAGCCACCTTTCATATATGTGCATTTATGGAAGGCACCTTCTGTAAATGCACATATATAAAAGAACTTCTATAAGTTCTCATTTATGGAAACCACCTTCTATATATGTGGCTTACATATATGCGCATATACGGAAGTGGTCGGGTTCTGTATATGCGCATATATCTAAGGGATTTTATATATGCACGTTTATAGAAGTGCTTCTATTATGCATATTTACGGAAATTTTCTTCCATATATGTGAATTTATAGAAGTGGCCAACTTCCGAGTATGCACATACTTGAAAGATGACAACTTCCGTAAATCCACATATACAGAAGACAAATTTTGTAAATATTCATATATAGAAGCACTTCTATAAACATGCATATACATAATCACTTAGATATATGCGCATATATAGAAGCCGACCACTTTCGTATATGCGCATATATGTAAGCCACATATATAGAAGGTGGCTTCAATAAATGATCATTTATAAAAGTGCTTCTATATATGTGCATTTACAGAAGGTGGCTTCCATAAATGCACATACATGGAAGGTGGTTTCTATAAATGCACATATATGGAAGGATTCCCAATATGCGCTTCCGTATATGTTCATATATGGAAGTGATTATGTATATTTGTATATGTAGAATCCATCTTTACATATATGAGACTTCTATATACGCACATATATAGAGGTATTCGACTTCTGTATATGAGCATTTATAGAATCCTACCACTTTCGTATATGCGCATTTATGAAAGGGATTCCATATATGCACATTTATGGGAGACACCTTCCATATATGCACATTAATGGAAGGTATTCCATATATGCACATTTACGAAGCCATCATCCATATATGCGCATTTATGGAAGCCATCGAAATGAAGATATACAAAAGCACTTTCGTATATGTGCATATACAAAAGTGGCTCCACTTCCATATATGCTCATTTACGAAAGTGCTTCCATATATGCTCATTTACAGAAGCCACCTTCCATATAAGTGTCTTCCATATATGTGCATTTATGAAAGTGTTTGACTTCCATATATAAGAATATATGAAAGTGCTTTCATAAATGTGCATATATAAAATCACTTTGATATATGCACCACCCTTCGGAAGCCACCTTTATATAGAAGCACTTTGATATACATTTACAGAAGCCACATTTCGTAAATGTGCATATATAGAAGCACTTCTATAAATGTGCATATACAAAAGCACTTCGATATATGTGCATATATAGAACCCGATCACTTCCGTATATGAGCATATATGTAAGCCACATATATAGAAGGTGGTTTCCATAAATGAGCATTTATAAAAGTGCTTCTATATATGTGCATTTACAGAACGTGGCTTCCATAAATGCACATACATGGAAAGTGGTTTCTGTAAATGCACATATATGGAAGGATTCCACATATGCGCTTTCGTATATGTTCATATATGGAAGTGATTATGTATATTTGCATTTATAGATTCCATCTTTCCATATATGCGACTTCTATATACACACATATACAAAAGTATTCGTCTTTCGTATATGCACATATATAGAAGTTCTTCCATATATGAGAATTTATAAAATCTTACCACTTTTGTATATGCGCATTTATGAAAGAGATTCCATATATGCGCATTTACGGGAGCCATCTTCCATATATGTGCATTTATGGAAGGGATTCCATATATGCACATTTACGAAGTTGTCATCCATATATGCGCATTTATGGAAGCCATTGAAATGCGGACATACAAAAGTTCTTTCATATATGTGCATATACAAAAGTGGCCCCACTTCCATATATGTGCATTTACGAAAGTGATTCCATATATGCTCATTTACAGAAGCCACCTTCCATATATGTACATTTATGAAAGTGGTCGACTTCCATATATAAGAATATGAAAGTCCTTCTATATATGTATATTTAGGGAAGTCGACCACTTCCGTTTATGCACATTTATGGAAGGATTCCACATATGCACATTTACAGAATCCACCTTCCATATATGTGCATTTATGGAAGCAACCTTCTATATATGCGCATATATGAAAGTGGTCGACTTCCACATATGTGCATATATGGAAGTGGTCGAATTTTGTATACGTGCATATATGGAAGTGCTTCCATATAAGTGCATTTAAAGAAGCCACCTTAAATATATGTGCATATATGGAAGTGGTCGTCTTTTGTAAATGTGCATATATGGAAGTGATTCAATATATGCACATTTACGAAAGCCACCTTTTGTATATGTGGCTTCCGTATATGCACATATATGGAATTGATTGACTTTTGTATATGCGCATATATGTAAATACTTATGTATATTCACATTTATAGAAGCCACCTTCCTTATATATGAATTTATGGAACAGGTTCCATATATGCGCATTTACAGAAGCCACCTTCCACATATGTGCATTTATGGAAGCCACCTTCCGTAAATGCACATATATGGAAGAACTTTTGTATATGCTCATTTATGGAAGCCACTTTCTATATATGTGGATTCCATATATGTTCATATACAGAAGTGGTCTGCTTTCGTATATGTGCATATACCAATGTGCTTCTATATATGCATATTTATAGAAGTGCTTCTATATATGTGCATTTACAGAAGTTGTCTTTCATATATGTGTATTTATAGAAGTGGTCAGCTTCCATGTATTCACATATATGGAAGTGTTTGGCCTCCGTGTATGTGCATAGATATAAGTGCTTCCATGTAAGAAGCCTTTTCTAGTCCAAGTAAAATTTTCCCTGCTCTAGTTCCTTGCTTGAATTAAAAGCGTTGCTCCATGTAGGAAGCCTTTCTGAGTACAATATGAATGTTCCCTACTTCATTTATACACTCATGTATACTATAGCCAATAAAACTTTCACTCTCAACTCTCATAACCTTTGAAGTTCTTGTTAGTTGGTCACCTACCCTATAGGATTTGACATTCGCATATACCCGATTCCATAGATGATTTTAGGGGCTAAATTTCACCAATGGGCTAATTTTCCATGGTTTTTCCCCATGAAACAATTCATCATTTTCCATTTTTTCTAAAATCAATTCACTCAAATGCCACAACATAAAATTATTTTATCTTAAAAATCGCCAAAATTTTATAAAAACTATATAAAATCCTTATAAATTTGAATATTTTTACAAAATTATCACCAAACATTTTACATTTTGCACATTAAGGACTAGTAACATTATCTCATGTTTCTACATTTTAATATAAATTTCCATCCTTAAAATTATCCCTTCATGATTCCCCCAATATCTCATCTCTAATATAATAGTAGCAGTGGTTTGACACCCTCTACCAATCCAGGCAACCTCCATCCAACATTTGTAACTTCAAATCAAGACATACATCCATTACCATGAACACTTTGTATAATCATCTTCACCCTACCTAGAACCATTCATAACCCTGGAGCCCTTGGTGGGCTATCACACATATTTTATGTCTCAGTTCACAAGGTTGACACTCCCCTTATGTCTCTTCTTTTCAACATCATTATCTCTCAAATTTCCCATAATACATCAACACTACTCCTCTAGATTTACATAGTTCCATATCAATCATTATTTATAGACAAAGTTACCCTACCCTAAAGCACATGTGGTGGACACAAAGGAATAGGCTGCCACAACCAAATCAAAGGCATATTTAGAGGGGTGAGGGGTGCCACTTCCTTTCGCTTGCTTCCATGGAGCCATGAAAAACCATAAATGGATAAAAATTTGAATAGAATGTGTATTATAAAATGAAGGAACAAAGGAAACATGAAACAATACCCATCTCTTAGCTCAAAGATCTCGATATTATGAAAAATTTCCATTCTAGTATTTTTTGTATAGAATTTACAGAAAGGACATGATGTATTATTATAATTCCTTTCTACCACAAAATGAATTTTTTTCTAATTGTTTTTTCAATGTTATACAAATGAATTAATTCTATGATTGATTCAAGGATGATATTTATTGTATAAAATATAAATGTGTCAATCTTGGCTAGTCAAAATTTGGGGTCAAAGCCATTACAATAATATAAACATGCAAAAATTGAACCTAGGTGGGTAGGCTAAAAATCATTCCTCCCAACCATAGAAAATCACCCAAACTAAATTCAATTGACTTCAATGTGATAAAAGTAATGATCATATGGTTTACTCATATAGATACTTTGACTTCAATTTTGAAATTAATTCCAAATGGATATTCTTTTCTGTACCAAAGAGTAATATTAATGACTTCAAATATCCCCAACATATAAGAAAAAAGTGTTTTCCTTTATGATAATAGAAAATGTGAAAGAGTTGGTACATATGTAAGTTTCTTTCATCAATGAATTATATAGTTTTAAAACAATTTTGTCATAATATAAAAAAATTTAAAAACATTTTTTTACTAGTGGGTTAAGTAAGAATTGTGATGTCGCCTCTGAGTGAGACTTTCACGACTAGAATTTTTACCTAGCCACAATATGCCTCCTTTCATCATCTCCCACTTTCTCCAAGTCATTTTTGTATTCCACTTGGCAATGATCAATTATCTGATGGCCTCTTAAATTGATTCGAGCCTCGGTTCCTCCCAGCCATGTGTGTCTTCTGCAACCGGTCCTTCTGGTATCTCTCACAGTTCATTCAAGGATAATGTAAAAAATGAAACTTCATCTCGTTCACTCCCATCTATTTCCTTTTTAGTGTAGGAATCCCCAACAATGTCTCTCAAGATGGGTCCACACGTCGATGAAGAAGAAGATTGTTTTAGTGAAAATGGGTTAGTTTATCGTTTTAATGGCCTCCAGCTCCAACTTTTTGTTCTTAATGCTTGGATATCATCTCAATGAAAGTCTCTAATAAAGGAATATTTGTTCATCCATCCTTATGTAAAGGGATTCTTCATTGTCGAGTTGGATCTTATGGAAGACATGAATCTTATTCTTTATTCCAACCCTTGGTTTTGGAGAAACTTAAAGGTTTGTTCATGATGCCTTGGTCTCATTGTTTCAACCCTTTTACTGCTTCTCTTTCTTCAATTCTTGTTTGGGTCTGTCTCCAGAATCAACCCTTGCATTTTTGGGGTGAACCCCCTCTTAATTCCATCAGATCTATTTTAGGTAAATTCCCTTTTGTAAGCAAATAACATCATGTACCATTTATTCATATTCTAGATTTGTGTGGAAATGGACTTTAGAAAAGGGTTTTTAACATAAATTATTTTGAATAGAAAAAACTACTCCTAGATGAAAAAGTTGGATTATAAAACAATCTCTCTACGATGTAGGGAATTTTTTGAAACATAACACATAAAAACGCGCTATCCTAAAGGGAACATGAAGGATAGGAAAAACCAATGGAATTCATTCAGGTGGGAAGGATCCCATGTAGATCATCAAATAATTACAAAATCCAGTTGTGATTCTTCCTCAATGCAAGACTGGAATCCCCATTCCATTGGTGTTTCTACTCAAGAGATTCCTTTGAATCAGGAAAATACAGTTCCTCATCCAAAAGTATTGGATTTGAATTCTCCTGACTCGGGAAAAGAAAGTCAGATTCACCCCAAATCCCATCCTTTGGTATGTTGGGAAGACGAGATAGATAGAGACGAGGCATTTAAGAAATAAAAAACTCCAAATAAAGAGAATATGGGGATGGCAGGATTAACAATGACACCATCATTGATCAAAGAAGTTTGGACGGTACTAGGGAAGAAGAAATAAACTCCAAAAACAACACAACCAATGGTGAAAAGAAGTCAAACTCTAAATCCACATTAACCATGTTTTTCTTTTGTCAATTATTATGCCAACAATTTTTCTGGATATATTCGTGTAAGGGATCATGGAATGCATTTTTATTGCATACATGGAAAAATAGATGAGTGAATTTTGAATCTATGCTCATAAGTCGTGGCAAAAGAGTTTGGATATTTTTTCTATGTACTATATGGAGGAGAAGGCACCGCAAAAAAATAAAATTAATCACTGGTGGAATCAACAGCTGGGTCGGCCTTGTACTTGCATGACACATGGTCAATTCCGACCACTACCACTATAACCTCCATGTATGTATTCCCCTTCCACAGACATGGGTAAATCAGACCGATTTGAACTCAGAACCTCATCGAACATAGAACTTCATATCACGACACTTGCAAATTGAGTTACCCCCAGGGATAAGCTACCACAACTTTTATCAATACAATTCTAAATAGAAAAAAAAAATCATCCTTAGAGACCATAGGTTCAAATCCACAAGGGGGGTAGGGTAGTGTATATACACCTCTATAGACTTTAGCAGTCAAATCAATATGCAAAGGGGGTCCCTTGTCCCACAAAGAAGGGGGTCTCATACACCAATTTTAGCACTACCCTTCTCCCACAAACAAGGAGGTCTCATACATCAATTTGGTTTGAGACTTGATCAATTAATATTATTATTCTAGATAAATATATTTTTTAACATATTTAAATTTATTATAATATTTATTTTTATTAAAAAATAAAAGTAAAAGACTTAAAATGTTTAATGAGATACTTGTATCTTATTATTGTAAAAGATATCTTTTATAATGTATATATTAAGCCATTATAAAAATATATATAAATATAATTTGAAAAATATTATCTTATCATAA